>WBNH01002182.1:0-26781 GCA_013401255.1 Urocolius indicus
CCTTTCAACCCCTACTATTCTATAATTTTCTGATTCTAAGTTTAAATTTCAAAAGTTTGAGTAGGGAATTACTACTTAACAGCAGTGTGAAAGCCTCACAACCAGCAGCAATACTTGTTTCCTTCACAGAATGAAGGGTTTGAAATCTCAGCACTGGATGATCTTTTGAGGTCCCTTCCAGCCCTTAAGATTCTGTGATTCTGTGACCAAAGACTGACTGTTCAAAGATCCATTGGTAAAGTGGGAGTTGTAGTTACACAGAGTAAACTCAGCTGAGTTTTCACAGCTATGCCTTTCACTCTCTTTCAAGTGTTCTACAATTCCCATGTTCATGCACCACAACTGTCTGGCTCAGAAAGTGAATACCTGATAATACAGAGAGAATGACAGGAAAAAGAAGAGCAAATTCCATAGCTGCCAACAGAACTGCACGAGTGTGATGTGAACTGGACAACTTGCTCCTCTCATTGCTACTATTTTTTCTCTTATAAAATGACTACACAAACTCTTACAATGGCCAAAGATGCAGTAAATTGCATAAGGCATTACTAAATGATATTAAAAGGCTGGTAAGATTAGGGATGAGCCTCTCAACCCTTTCTTTGGGTTTTATGCTTGAAATCTAGGTATGCTGTCCACTATTTAACTCATCCCATGAAGTACGTTTCTCATTAGACCGCATGCTTCTCACTCATCACATTCCAAACAAACAAGAGCATCAAAAAGTTCTCCAGCAATTAGGTATCAGTTTATTGCCAACACATGAGAACTCTTAGGTTTCAATTTTAAGGCTCAGTAATGCTTAGATAGATACAGTACAGACCTAAAATCCAGGTTTAGAGCAGTAAACCACCCACAAATGGAACCACAATTCCTTCTAATATTTTCTTTAACCAAATAAAATAAAGAGAGAGAAAACCGACCTCTAAGACTCTGTTTAAATGCAACAGTTTCCTCCACTTTTAAAGCTTGGAGACCATTTTTGTTTTCTCCTGCCTTGAAAACATAAGCTTCATTCGGCCTCAAGGTGGCAATGCAATTATGATAGCTGCTGCCTTCCAAGGCTGCATGTACTAAAACTGAATCGTGTAGTAGAACTGAATCAATCTGGATTATGTCTTCTACTGCTAATATGAGAGATATTGGTTAGGAATCAGAGTGGCCTTACTGCTGCAACTCTCAGTGCTAAAACAACCCTGCATCATTAAACACTGTGAAATAACAAGGGAAAAGAAATTGTCAAATCCTTTTCCAGTCTGGAAAAGAATCTATACACCTATATTATTCCCAAATGTCTCTCACATATATGCATATTGTAATTAGTCTAATTAGCTAGCAATTGTTTACGGCTTTGGCAAGCAGCATCTTTTTTAGAAGTGTGATTTTATATATACACTCAAACATACTCAGGTGATGTTAAAGAAGGAGTGAATAAGCAGCAAAATAAACTCATGCTAATCTGGAAATTAAGATGTGTGCAACAAAAACTACAATTTCGCGGAGAGGAGGGAAGTATTCAATGTGCATTTATTCTAATCAATTGTCATCTAAAAAAAAAAGTATTTTCCCTAAAACAGATACCAGATGCACTGAAAAGTTCATTTTCTCTAGAAACACATGGACCATGAAAACATAGCCTAAGTGCCACACAGGAAAACACAGGGCGAGCTTGTGGTCAGCAGGAACAAGGAGATGATCATTGTCTTGGATTCAGCTTTGAGGAGGCTGCACCTCCAGTACTGTGTCCAGTTCTGAGCCCCTCTCCACAGGAAGGACATTGAGGTACTGAAGAAGATCCAGAGGTGGGTACCAAGCTAGGTAAGGATTTGGAGCATATCTCAGCTGAGGAAGGGCTGAGGGATCTGGGGCTGTTGAGTCTCATGAAAAGAAGGCTCAGGGGAGACCTTCTCACTCTCCACAACTACCTGAAAGGGAGCTGTAGCCAGGTGGGGTTGGATCTATTCTCCCTGGTAACAAGCAATGGAACAAGAGGAAACAGCCTCAAGTTGCACCAGGGGAGGTTGAAGCTGGATGTGAGGAGGAATTTTTTCGCTGCCAGGGCTGTCAGGCATTGGAAGGGGCTGCCCAGGGAGCTGCTGGAGTTGTCCAGGTCCCTGCAGGGGTTTCAGAGCCAGGTGGGTGTTTCACTGAGGGCAATGGGCTGGTGGGTGATAAGGCTGGGACAAAGGCTGCACTCCATGAGCTTAAAGGTTTCTTCCAGCTGAAACTATTTTATGATTCCATGATTCTATGTAATACATTTTTGAGACAGCAATGTAAGGAAAAGAGTCATACTATAAGACTTACCTAGTGTAAGTGGGTTTTTTTTCAAGTTAGAGGATTGCCCACTGCAGTACATTTGTGGTTTGGTGTTTATTTTCAAGAAGCTACAAACCAGTCAATCAAATTTCAATGCCAAGGAGATTTCTGGGAAAAGTCCTTCTGGAATCTATTTTCAAACTGGGTGGAGAAAACACCTGGAAGTTCTGTGCAGTCACATGCCCAGTCATGGCTATCTAATAGTTGAACTCATGGCTGAGATAGTAGAGGTGAATTGTAAAAAAGGTTTTTGTCCTCCAAAATTTTAGTACTGTTTTAACACTTTCCCAGTGCAAAGGGAAGATCAGAGGAATTTTTAATCAATCCTAACTGTGATGGTTCTGATTTTCCTGTATCTTATATGTAATTTGCCCTGCCATACACTTATCATGCTCAGCATTCACACGACAGTATATTGGAGATAAAGTAAAACCTGTATTCCTTCCACATAGAAATATCTTTACATGTGTTGTTCAGTTGCAAAACCTAAATAAAAAACAGCCAACATTTTGGTAAGCATCAACTTTTCAGGGGGAAGTACAATAGTGACCGTGTTGCCACGTGAACCCCTACAGACACTACCACAAATATCTTCATTAAAACAGTAACTCAGCCAGTCACTACAGCGTACAATCACAAAATAAACAAGAAGACTTTATTTTTATTGTCCTCCTCATTTTAAGAACCCACCATTACAGCAGGGTTTAAATTTATGCTCATATGTCTTCATAGAATGGTCATAGAATGGTAGGGGTTGGAAGGGACCTTTAGAGATCATCTAGTCCAAACTCCATCTTCCAGACCATTGACCATGATACTGCTCCTTGATCCATCAAACTGCTATGTCTTTCAGTCCCTAACTGATTTAATCTCTCCTATCCACAAATGTTTGGAAAATCCCAATAAGAAGAACATGTTTTCCAAAAAGAAGTAGCAATGAGTATCACACACAAGCACATCCACATGTTAAGTGAGTTAAATCTGCTGAGAGACAACCAGAACCATGTTGTGACTCACACTTACATAAAAAACCACAACAAACTCGTTAACTTTTAAAAACACTTCATTTGTGTGAACTCAGGGAAGAACTTGTCTTTAAGCTAGAAACAGCACCTGTATTTTTCAGATTGGTGTAGAGACACGTATTTCAAATCAACTTGAGCATGAAGGCTAAAGAGATCTTCCTGTTGATGGAACAGAGCATTGCTGGAGCTTCAATATAGTACTCCACGAATACAAGGAGAAGTGATTGGTATGAGCTCTACAGATACAGAGGACAAAAGATGGCATTTTCAGACCAAGAGGATTCAGTCTGCTGAAAAGATAGAGTATAAAAATGAAATAGAGAACACAGCACTTGAAAGCTAAGAGGAATTGAAAAGACAGATGAATAGCTGCTTAGAAAGCTATAATGAGCCATGGAATGCAAATTACACAAAAACAAAAGATTCAAGAAGCTTCAAACTGAAGTAAGCCTTGAAGAGAAACTTAATTTATTTAATCCACAGTAAACACAGTTGGCACTGTGGCTCAAATACTGCTCTCCTAATACAGATATAGTAGTCTCCCCGGAACGTTATTTAAACAGACCATCAACTCTAGGAGAAAACAAGCTCTGCTAGTACATGTGCATCATGCTTTGGTATTGTGGAGTAAGTCCAAAAGAGCAAGAGTAAAGATGAAAACTGAAAGCACAAATGTCAAGGTTACTTCAGTTGTCTAATACTTGCTTCTTGGCAACAATCTCTAGAACAGGCTTAAGGAATGTGGCTGTTTGATGCAAACTGTGGTGGATTTGAACACTACTAATTATTTCTACACTTCCATAAAATGGAGAATGTCTCTATATCTATCTTGTTACCACTAAAAGCTGCAATAAAGCTGTATTTTTGAAATACAATGAGATGTGCCAAATTCGATTTGTAAGACTGAGAAGGTAAACTTCCCTTATTTCATGCAAATCCACCAGAGATGCCACCCACAACTCAGAAATCCTTCTTCAAGAATTCAGTTGCATGTTCTCAATACAGTCTTTTCATTTCAATGAAATGTTTGGGTTTTTTTTGGTCAGAAAAAGAATTCTCTAAACTCTCTTCTTCACACATCCTACTGTTAAATGACTTGCATTAGCCTTCACAACCTCTATTACCTTCTATTTCAGCTTCTTTCCTTCAATAAGGTGCTTAAAATACCGAGGCTGAAGCATGGCAATGCGTCTGTTGTAGCCTCCTTGAAACAGAGGAGAAAGTTGGCTTGGTAAAGCAATCCATCAGGCCTTCCCAAAAAGACACTGTAGTATCAGCTGAGCTTATATGTATGGGACAAACCATGCACACGTGTCCTTTCAGCTCTTTGTATTTCACAGACTGCTCAGGCTAATACCATGTGCTTTGGAAATTGTCATGGCAACAATGCATTTCTTTACAAATGGAAACACTATGGTAAATAGGCATATAAAAACCCTCTTGTAGCCTGACAATAATGTTGTTGAAGTTTGCATGCCCTCCCTCAATGACAAACAGAGGCAAGGGTGTCCTTGGCATGTGAAAAATCCACATACAGAGTAAAATCCTGTTAACAGCCCCCTCACACACCGTTGACCAAGCAAAGGAGTCAGCACTTAAGCAGCAGGACTACCTCCTATTTGTACTAGGTTAATAGACTTTGAGGGGAGAGCAATCATCATAGTGTAGCGCCAGAGTACCTCATGAAGACTTTTAGTTAACACCATAGTTAACTTAGCTGCCAGTGAAGCAAAACAACAGGACAAAATAAACAGATGCCAACTATGTTCTCAGATGAGTATATGACAGCCAAATTTCTTGTCTCTGCTAAAGTGGGTTAAGCCACATGAGGTTCACTTGAAATTGGACTGGCTTGCTATATTTACTTCAGTCTGAGGCTGTTATAAGTTGCAAACAAATAACTGGGAGTCTGTCGAAAGAATCTTGTTTTTCTCTGTTCCCATGCTAATTTCTCAGGTGAACTGAGGCTACATCTGAGCACTGGAAATCCACAGCACATCACTGATACTCCAACACAACCTCTGCAACTATTCTTTCACTTCCCATCCACGGGAAGTCTGTGCTGATATAGAAAGATGGAAACATTAACAAGTCCAAAAGTGGCAACATAGTTACACTGTCACCTAAAATTGTCTATATTTTAAATTGATCTTTTTCTTTCTACCAGTTTTTTTTTTTTCCATAGAAATATTACTTCTAAAAGTTTACTTTACGTAAACTTTACACGGGTCAGTCACTTCAGTCACTTCAAAGCAATAACCTGAAGGATCCCCTCTACTGTATTTTGCAATAAAACATGCATTTTCAGTAAGCAGAAGTTAGAAATAAATCAGCTGACACATTTCAGCAAGTAGATTAAAAGTGATTTTTAACAAATATTCCCAAACTTCCTTTCTATGTCTATTTCAGGACCTATTTAATATTGTAATAGCCTTAGGAGTAACACTATGTCATGTCTTTCACATTGCCAAATCAGATAAGTAAAATCCTGTCTGCAACCTGTCAGATTTTTAGAGCTTGTATCATTTTCCCACTTTGATATCAGACAAATGATACATAATAGCTGTTTTATTGTCCTCATCTGTCACTGAACTTAATCCAGTATTTACACATTCAACTCTACTCTGGAAACAACAAAAAAAGACAAGAGTTCCTGCTTTGAATCCTTCATTCCTTCTTGATTGCATAGAGAGACTTCTGCTTCAAAGAAAGCAATCATCTTAATAATTAATTTCTCTACTGATCTCGATTGAGGTTTAAATTTGGAATGAGCAAAGAAGCACAAAATGGATGAATCTCAGTGTAATTTGTTCCCATTGAACCGGTGGCAAAGCTCTTGCCCCTCAGCAACACAAGCAGCAACTGGACACTTCTGAAAACTCTGATTTATCAACCTAGGTACTTTTCTACTGAAGGAATAATATATTCCAACACAAGTAAGCAGTGATGGCTTCAAAGTCTTATCCACAGTTCCCAGTCTCTAACAAGGAGCAACTATCCAGCAATCCTCTACATTCAAATGTTAAATATCAAGAAACCCTTGCAGTTTTTTCCCAATCAGAGGAAAAAAACAAATACAGGGAGCTTGATCCTACCTGTGGGTCAGACAGTCGAGAAAGGTCAGGGTACAAGTAGAACTTTATCCCCTCGGAAGCACCTGGTAACGTTACTCCACGAATCAGAAGAATCATCAGCATGATATAGGGGAAGGTGGCTGTTACATATACAACCTGGCAAGAAGAAGCAAACATTAACAAAACATATTCTTCCAACTGTGACCAAACCACCTCATCTCCACATCCATCTTATTGTTTCATGAAAGTCAAATCTTTTTCTGGAGGAAATGTATTTTTGATGCCTTCCTTCATGAAGGTGAACTTTGTCCTCTAATCATATTCCCTTCTAAGCTATTTATGTCTTGTAGGAAGGTCACCATTGTAAAATACTTGGTTTGGAAGTTCTCTTTAAGTTTGTTCTCCACTCTCTCTCTCTGTGACAGGTGACAGGACTATATTGTAGTGTACCTGTACCCTGTACCACATGCTGTTCCAAACAGACACAGGGAAACAGACCCAGAATAGCAACTAATTGCATTGTATGTATTATATAACAACACATGCAAGGAATTCTCAGTCACCTAGTCATTACTAAACTGTCATCTCATAAGACTGCTTTGCCTGTATGTCTGTGCTTGAGGAATAAACATTTCATCAAGACTAAAGGTTAAATATTACTTGTATCTCCTTGCAATTTGCTGTAGCACCCTTATCAAAGCACCTTCAAGAAACATTTTTTGATTGCCATGAGATGATAGTCCTACACTTCTGCCTTGCATGAGTTAAAATTACTTCACAAGCTGTAAGAACAGGGAGAAACATTTGTTGCAAAATACAACCTGGATAGTCCTCAAAAAGATGCATTTTCAATTCAATAGTTCATTATCTGTCTCATGCCTATGTAAATGAAAGAGATGCAGCAGAGAAGGCACCCATGAAAGGATTCTCAAATGCATTTTCATGACTAATGAACCAAACTTTGATTTTCAGACCATGCTGAGTACTTCATCCCAATCTTGAAACCACCTCACGTGCCTCAGCTAGTACACTCAGAAATGGAGGAACTTACATGATCTTCAAACTTGTTTGTCTGCCCAGACGCTTCCCTCTCTCTGGCCTTAATGGAGGTAAGCATCCCATGATTTTCCCAAGAAATGGAAACAACTCTTCTATTCCTATAGATCTCAGAAGCCTGAATTGATTAATTCATAGGTCAATAAAATGCAAAATGGAAAGATTTATCCCAGGACTTGCATTTATTGTAATTGACTATTATTGTAAATGTGAAGTGATATGACTGGCTGAATTTAAACAGACTTTGTCTTAAAGAGACTGCTCTCCACGTTTAGGTTTCAAATGAATCATGAGTTAATTAGAAGCGAAAAAGAAACACATGGAATCAACATGGTCCTAATCTGAGTTGGGTGGAAAAGAAGGAGCAGTCAGCAAATGGTTTTCATGTTTCTGTGTTTAATTCTTTTCCAGTTATTTTTCTCTTCTTCTTTTAAATCAATACATGCTTTTAATAGAGGACAGACAGCAGGTATTGGATGACATGGAAGGTATTCCAGTGAATATCTATTATAACACTAAAGAATAACATTTCATTGCATCAGGCTTCATTAACTACAGTGTTTTGCAGCCTGCTAGCTTGTGTATCCTGCCCCTGCCTTTAGACATTTTACATAAGTAAACATTTTTTGTAGAGGCAGATTTATTCCCAGATGGTTTTGGGTATATTTCCCTACTCTGCTCTATTAAGGAAGAGCTGAAACTACTCAAAAGAGGCCAGGCACAGGTACCCTTGTAGAGCAGTCCGTCGTTCCTCAGTAGCCATCAAGGCTTGTAGAGTATATGCCTCTGGTTTCTGTTTGCCTTTCCAGCTGCCTTCTACAGCCCATCTATACCTATGAATGTTATTGCAAGGACTAGATCAATAACCTTCAGAGTATTTTTTTACCATGAGAGTAATTGTGCCTTAGCTTTAGATGAATGCCTTCCCTCCTTTCTGGTTACCACACAGAAAGAGAATATAAATACAGTGCAATTGGCTCAGTAGTTTTGGCAGTGCAGATAACCAGAATAACAATGAAAGAGATATCAAGGAAATGTGTGTGAGAAAGATAGAGCCTTCCAGAGTCAAATGACATTGTTGACAGTTTATCTGCTTTAGTGTTCATGCAGCTAACCAGACTGATGAAACTGGAGGTTTCTCTTGTACAGCAACAGATATATGTATTGTGTTGAAGAAGGCTACCACTTGTAGGTGATGCTCATGTCTCCCAGTATGTTGAGTCACTCAGTTCCATTGCACCCAGTGCATCAGTTGCTTATTTTGTCATGCTTCTCAAGAGCTCATGAGGTGAGGGAGGATGGAGCATTTCAGAAATAAAACACCATTATTAGTATCATCATCACATCTGTAGGCATTAAAAGTTTCCTGAATTGTTTTCTTTTCTTTCAACACATCAAACCTCTCTGCATATAAATGTGAACACAACTGTTTCTAATTACATTGCATCCTGTTTTAATTTACTTTAATTGCTTGATATTTAATTTGCATTCCAATGCTCAAATGCTTTTTTTAAACCCTTGTCAGAGCAATGCCAATGTTTAAGCAGTTGGAAAGAGAAAAAAAAATTCTGGCATACTAGTTATTGCACCAAGTTCTCCTATTGCAATATGACTGAAAGTTGAATTTACAAAGATCTTTCAGACGTACAAGTATAGGGAAAGGCATCTACTGGGACATCTAACAGCTCTGAAGCACACTTAGCTGTGTAACCAATGGTACATTAGGACCAAAGATATAATGGATATTTCATTGACTGCCATGAGCTTTAAGTACCAAAGTGCTGAAGTTAAGTACCAAGAACTGGAGTTTAAAATATCAAAACCTTAAGAGACTTAGATTTATATAGATATCTAGGTAATGTAGTAAGACACCAAACTGGGAGGACTGGCTGATTCCCCAGAGGCTGAGCTGCCATTCAGTGGGATCTCGACCGGCTGGAGAGTTGGGCAGAGAGGAACCTGCTGAGGTTCAACAAGACAAGTGCAGAGTCCTGCAGCTGGGGAGGGACAACCCCCTGCACCAGAATAGGCTGGAGGTGACCTGCTGGAGAGATACTTGGGAGTGCTGGCTGATAATAAACTAAACAAGCAATGTGCACTTGTGGGCAAGAAGCCAGTGGCATGTTGGGATGCATCAAGAAGAGTGTTTAGTCTGGAGGAGACTGAGGGGCCATCTTATTAACATTTACAAATATCTAAATTTCAAATATCGAATCTAATTTTTTATATGGTATCTAGCAACAGGACAAGGGGTGATGGGATGAAGCTGGAACACAAAAAAGTTATATCTCTTTTACTGTGAGGGTGAGGTAGCCCTGGCCCAGACTGCCCAGGGAGGGTGTGGAGGCTCCTTCCTTGGAGGGCTTCAAGACCCATCTGGACACATTCCTGTGTGACCTGATCTAGGTGAACCTGCTTCTGCAGGGGAGTTGGACTGGATGATCTCTAAAGGTCCCTTCCAACCCCTACCATTCTATGATTCTAAGATGTAGGATGTAGGTTTCATGATTAAGACACCAAAAAGACCTTGAGAGCTGACCTAGCTGGATCTTTCATACTTCAGTAGCTTTAAAGAGCAAATATGGTATAAAAGTTTAAATTTGGCTGCTGGGACTGTTGAACTTGTCCTGAATGAAAAGGTGCTTTTCCAGACATTCTGGTCAGATCATGCCTCATTGGTTCAAGTGAAGGTGACTTGTCTCATGAGAAAACATAGAAGAAATACATGATAAATCTGTTGAGAATAAGGAAGAAGCCCTGCATGTAAACAATTGAGCCACATACCCACAGAAATCTAAAAGCCTCCCCAAGAGATTTCTCTGGCTACAGCTACTACAGAACACACCAGCCCCATGTTCACATACTACCTAACAGCAGCTTCTTAGCAGGGTGAGTCATGAATAGGATGTAGTGAATGATAACTCTTCACTTGGCTCTTGCTGAGAACATAACTGAACTAGAACTCAATGAAAAAAACAACTTTGAGGCTAGGAAGTTGAGGGAATTCTTTCCTGCAAGCTGCTATGTTTGAACTTGTTTGCACCATAATGAACCAATTGCATTTTATAAATGGAATAAAAGTGTTTCGTTTCAATTGATGCTTCAGAAAATTACTGGTTTGCTCATCTCTTCTTCTCCATTAGGCTATAAACATAAGTATTATCAATGAAAGAATTGCCAGCCATTTGCCCAAACTCATATTTAGAAGAGTTAACTGGAAAACAAGACCTGACTCCAAGTCCTGCTCATCCTTATCTTTCATTTAGTGTTTTTAGCCTATTGACTAGTTATTTAGCCTGTTTATTTAGTTGACAAAGTGGCCATGGAAAACTAGATTGATATCATCAACTTCTTTTATTAAGAGGAGCCATTTTCAGATCACAGTGGCATAAAAGATTTCTCTACACAGGAACAATAAAGGAAAATTATGCCCACACTGCAGTACACTCCTGTGTGGAGAAACACCTTGGCAACCAAAATTTCACTACCTGAGCAATACAACAGGGAAAGGAGTAGTTTTTATCCTGTGTTACCCCATTGATGCAGCAGGGCATATTAGTACAATAAGAGAAATGTGTCTCACCACTGTCTGGCAGCTCTGGTGTCTTTGCAGACACATAAGTATTATCAATTTGGCCATGCCTTCCATCAATTTTTCTTCTAAAAAAAATGTTTTATATTCCACAGTTCATAGAAATCATAGAAATCACAGAATGGCAGTGTTGGAAGGGACCTTTAGAGCTCATCCAGTCCAACCCCACTGCAGAAGAAGGTTCCCCTAGATCAAGTGGTCCGGGTGGGTCTTGAAGATCTCCAAGGAAGGAGCCTCCACATCTTCCCTGGGCAGCCTGGGCCAGGGCTCCCTCACCTCAGCACCAAAGGAGTTTCTCCTTGTTTAAGTGCAACTTGCTGCGTTCTGGTTGTGCCTGTTACTCCTTTTCCTGTCACTGGGTGCTACAGAAAACCTACTGGCCCCATCCTCTCCACACCTGTCTTCCAGCTGTTTCCAACTGTTGGTAAAATCCCCCCTCAGCCTCCTCTTCTCCAGACTAAACAGCCCCAGTTGCCACAGCCTTTCCTCATAAGGAAGATGCTCCAATCCCCTGATTATCTTGGTATTGTGTTCAGTTTATCTCAGACATGTTGGCTCCACTAATACTTGGCCAGTTTCCTAAATTCTAACTTTCTAGATTCTAACATAAGACTTCAACATTATAAAATGATACTTATTTTTCAATCATCGTGGTACATTGTGAAACTTCCCATCAAAAGTGTCTTTTGATGGTATGACACTATGGCATCTACAGACGTACAAAGGACAACTGAAGAGAGGTGTTCTCAACATTAATTGGATTTACCAGAAAAAGGGTATAAAAGAGTAGAGAGGAATGACAGCTGATTCATGGGGTGTTTAAAAGTATGTCAAAAGGAGGGGAAAAACTTCTATATTTGCCTACATCTTAAAGCTTAAATTTCATATGCAGAGAAAGAGACTAAAGCAAAAACCCAACAGAATACCAGATGAGTAGATTTGTATGATATGTGATTGGGGGACAGGACAGGAGGGAATCAGCAAAATTGCTGATGTTTCTGATTTTTTGTGTGTTTTACAGATTTATTCAGCAACATCTTTGGTCTTTTTTTTTTTTTTTTTCTTATCCACTGGGAAATTTGCTGCAGAATAATCCTGTGAATTGTCCCCTTAACCAGATTGCTTACAAACTGCAGAATTTCTTCTAAGCTCCTAATAAACTATGTGTGATTGCAGACAGTTTCCCTTGAGCAGAAAGAAGGTCAAAAAACTAACAAGTAAGAAAATTTAATGATATTTGAGTGCTCAGATGTAAGCATCAAAGAAGAAAATTTCACTGGGAATGCAAGATGAGCTAGAAAAAAAAGAGCCATGAGAAGACACTTAATAAATGTAAGAACTTTGTTAAATGCACAGTGATCATAGGAAGCAGAAGCTTCTACATGACACAATAACAGCAGAAAGGAATCCAGTTCTGGGCTCCCCAGCTCAAGAGGGACAGGGAACTGCTGGAGAGAGGCCAGTGAAGGGTCACCAAGATGATCAGGGGACTGGAACATCTTTCATATGAGGAAAGGCTGCGGGACCTGGGGCTTTTCAGTCTGGAGAAGAGGAGACTGAGGGGGGATCTTATTAACATTTACAAATATCTCAATGGTGGGTGTCAGGAGGTTGGAGCAGCACTTTTTTTCTATTGTAGCTAGCAACAGAATAAGGGGTGATGGGATGAAGCTGGAACACAAAAGATCCTATTTAAATATAAGAAAAAACTGTTTCAGTGTTTGAGTGAGGGAGCCCTGGCCCAGGCTGCCCAGGGAGGGCGTGGAGGCTCCTTCCTTGGAGGTCTTCAAGACCCACCTGGACACGTTCCTGTGTGACCTGATCTAGGTGAACCTGCTTCTGCAGGGGGATTGGACTGGATGATCACTAAAGTTCCCTTCCAACCCCTACCAGTCTATGATTCTATGATGATTCTATGATTTCCAATCCCACATCACTCTTGAAATATAGATGTACCTACCCTGCTGGACTGGTGCACTTCACAACACAAGCCCTTGGTTATTCCCACTTGTCAACGCAGTGTTGGGGTACAATGAGAGGGTTCAAAACTCCCCACTTTTCCTTCAGAAAAGAACTGCTCTGTCAGTAGAAGGGAGCTTCAGTGATTCTGCAGACACTGCACAATCCATATAGTTGGAAAACACAGATTAAGAAGTACTTCTTGGAAAAGATCTTCCTTCTGTTCAGACATAATCATGAGGACACGAACATGCCCATGTAACATGCAGAAGCAGTTACTTTTACTGCGTTACTTCATTCAGTTACACAAGTGTCTGTATATAAGCACTACGTGATGGTAAACACAGATAATCAAGTTCTTTCTTGAACTGATCACATACATGCACGGCTCAATAACGAAATAATCACAAAGCCAACAGCTTCTAAAAAAAGTAGGACTGATTATAAAAGTGGAAGAAGAGAGTCTATAGATGATGGAAGGGATGGCCACTTGAGATGAATGTAAGACTGTTGTCAGAGGATGTAGGGAGGCAACTAGGAAAGCTAAAGTCTCATTGGAGTTGTACCAAGGACAAGAAGAAAGGCTTCTTCAAATACACTGCAGATAAAACTAACATTGAGGGCAGTTTAGGCCCAATGTGGAATGAAGTGGGTGCACTGGTGACAGAGGATACAAGAAGGCAAGGTTCCTGAATGCCTTCTTTGCCTCTATCTGTGCTGCTGGATACTGTTCACAGGAGCCACAGACTCCAGAGGAAGTCAGGTTAAAGGAGGAGTTGTGTTTGGTTGATGCGGACAGGGTTCAGGATCAGCTGAGCAATCTGGAGGTACATCAATCCCTGGAATGCAAATGTCACTGCAGTCTTTACAAAGGACCAGAAGAGGAGCTGGATAACTCCAGAGTGGTCAGCCTCACCTCCATCCCTGGGAAGGGGATGGAACAACTTACCCTGGGTGCTGTTTGCAGGCAGTTAAAGGACAAGAAGGTCATTAGGAGCAGTCAACATGGCTTTACCAAGGAGAAGTCCTGTTTGGCCAACCTGAGAGCCTTCTATGAAAATGTAATCAGGTGGTAGTGCAGTGGATGTGGTTTATCTGGATTTCAGTCAAGCATTTGACACCATCTCCCACAGCATCCTCACTGCAAAACTGAGACAGTGTGGGCTGGACCATCAGGTAGTGAGGTTGATTGTGAACTGGTTGAAGGGAAGAAGGCAGAGAGTGGTGATCAATGGGGCAGGGTCTAGTTGGAGGCCTATGTCTAGTGGAGTCCCTCAGGGTTCAGTGCTGGGACCAGTACGGTTCAATCTCTTCATTAGTGACCTTGCTGAGGGCGGCACTGTCAGGGAGTTTGCTGAGGATACTGAACTGGGGGGAGTGGCTGACACACCAGAACATTCTGAACACTAACATGCCTAAGACAGTGCTATCCTTTCATCAGTGTGCTTCTCATGTTAATATATTGTCAATGCAGAATTCCAACAACTTTAGAAACAGTATGTCCAAAATAATTCTGGGAAGCATGGCGAGGTCTTCAGTGTAATTTTCAAATGCAGACAGTTGCAGAAAACCTTTAGCAAAATGAGCACTACAATTCTTCAAGTAGATAGAGCTCCACTAGTATAGATACAGAAGAAGAAATCCAGTGCTAAAATCAGGATAATATTGCCCCTGGTACCTATGGAAGAGGTTGGGGTGTGTTTTGTTTAGGGAAGGGTGTTTTGTTTTGTGAGTTTTCTTTTACCCTGAAGAGGATATTGATTTAAGTTCATTATTTTATCTCCACCAGAAATGGGCCAGATTCAAACTAAAATAGAAAATGAAAACTGGTATCCTGAAACTATGAATATCTAAAAGAATAATCTTAATTTATTGTTTTGGTTACCATTCAAATGCACAGAGAGGAAGATCTGCCCTATGGTTGTGGGCAGGGAGAAGACCGATAAGGAGGGAGAAAATATTAGCATCTTGGCTAAGTTCATCACTGCAAGAAAAAGTGTTTGTTCCCATCAACTAGGGAATCTGCAGAGCCACAAATATCTCAGAATTAAAGCCTGCTCTTTAATCAAGTAAAAGTCAACTTTAAAAATCAATCAGGAAGAATTTTAAATAGAAATTAGGACTAATTAATCAACTGAGGGGTTTTTTTTTTCCCTTTTGAAAAGGTCTTTAAAAAGTTCAAGCTTTTATAAATCAAAGCTACATTCCTTTTCAGAATCTTCCAGGGTTTTCAGGCTTCAGAAAGCCTTCTAGTTTGCCTTTACACAAGAACAAACCAGACACGGGTATTAGTTATGTACATGCATAGACACCTGTGTTTTGCTTTAAAAGCCTTTACCATGGAGTGACTGTTCCTGATACAGGACAATCCCAATTCCATGAAAAATTATTTGCAGAGAGTTAGAAGTATCCTCTACTAGTACCTCAATTTCCAGTTCTCTTACTGAGTTTACACAAGCATAAGTGGAAGACTGATAAGCTGACAAATGAATTTAATTTCTTAGCTGCCTTAGACGTTCCTTCCAGCTCTCACTGGAGGCACCACTCACTAGGTTCTGACATATGCCCTCATGAGAGCTCATCTGGAGTATTGTGTTCTGTATCTCTCAGTTCCAGAAGGACAGGGAGCTGCTGGAGAGAGTTCAGTGCAGAGCCACAAAGATGATGAACTGGAGCATCTCCCTTGTGATGAAAGATTGAGGGAGCTGGGGCTCTGCAGCTTGGAAGAGACTGAGGGGTGACCTCATTCATGTTTACAAATATATAAAGGGATGGTGTCAGGATGATGGAGCCAGGCTGTGTTCAGTGATGGCCAATGATGGGACAAAGGGCAATGGGTGCAAGCTGGAACAGAGGAGGTTCCAAAGAAACAAAAGGAGAAACTTCCCTGTTGGCAGGGGCTGCCCAGATGGGCTGTGGAGTCAGCCAGAGACATTCAAAACCACTTGGATTGGTTCCTGTGTGACCTACTCCAGATGGTCCTGCTCTGGCAGGGGAATTGGACTAGATCTTTCAAGGTCCCTTCCAACCCTTAAGACCCTGTGATTCTGTGATATGCTAAAAATGTTCAACTAGTAGAGCAGATAAAGTTGCACAGGTGGAAACGGGAGAAAAGCTTTTTCTTGAGTCACACAAAAATTTGTAATATCTTAAATCTGCAATTAAATGGACTCAAAATTTTTGGCCAGAGTACAGTAAAGGTTTGTTTGCACTCTTATTCCTTGCTGAAGAACACGAAACTAAGTTTTCAAAGTGAGTTGTCCTCATGTAATTACTAGCTGCTCTGACAACTGAATAATTTCAGTGAATTAACATTTTTAAGTGAAACAGAACTTTACCAGAACATTTGTTACCACCTCCAGCTTAGATTGCCTGCTTATCTTGCTTGATTTTCATTTCTTATCTTTAGAAAAAAACGCCATCAAATGAACAAAAAACCCAACACATCTCCACACTCAAACAAACGCCACCTCTAAGGAAAAAGCACTGCATGCAGTCTGGAAAGTGGATATGATGCTATCTACCAAAAGGATTAGTAGGTGATGTTTCCTTTTTCAGGTAGCCACAAAAGGTAAAAGGTGCCAGTCAGCAAAGATCCACATAGCAATCAGAGAATACTATCTGCACATAGGCCTTGACTGGGAGGGAGGTAAGAGGAGAATCAGACACTGCAGCCAGAACGTGAGAGGTCACCAAATAAATGCATGAATGCATTAGATATTTTAAATGACTGCAAATATTAAAACCATGAATCAGCAATACAATAGGAATTTGCCTTTAGCTGTGCACCAAAACCAGTCACACATGATTCTCTTTTTCACATGTAGTCTACATATCTTCCAAGCACTCAAGCAGACATGTTAGTGGCCATCTCTAAATGATTTGTCAGTCAACTCTGCACAGCTTTCTGAGAGTACCACAGCATTGTTTAATCTTGTGCAGTAGATGCTGGGGAAAAAAAAAACCCCAGTAATTTGTAAACAAACAAGTAAAAGAGCCATCCCTACAGCACACTCATACTTCTTCCTTCATTTGGTAGTCTTTGTAATGATGGAACTTTCTTGTGACTAGATGATCTTTAAAGGTCCCTTCCAAACAAAACCATTCTATGATTCTATTGAGAGGTTCAGGATGTTTATAGGCTAATAGAGAGTTTATTGTTTATTCTTGAAAAAGGTGTGAAAAAGGATGACAGATAAAGTTCTGTCCTTCACTGAGGGGTATAGGCCCTTATCACCACGGTGGCAGCTGAGCAATGTATTCATCAGAGACATCTACAATACTACTTGTGTATAAATATAATGAACAGAGCAAAAAACAGAATAAAATGCCTTATCATGTAAACCAAAAAATGTCCTTATAATCCAGACCTAAATCTCCACGTTTCCATTCCTTATGGCTACTATGTCTGTTATAATGCAGCGAGCTGCAGCTCCATTTTACTTAAAGGCTTACCACACCATAAATTCCCTACTAATGAGCCACCAAATCACCTCAAGGCTGACCTGTATGCTGCTGATCTGACAGCAGGTTGCAACTTATATTTTTAGGCTGTTTCAGTTTGAGAAGAAAAGGTGATGCAATGCATAGGAAAAATGAGAGGAAGCACACAATAAAGCCATTGGGCTGGAAGACAGTGTGACTTAAGAGTATGTCACTCCCACAGTTTTATCGCTCTGTCTTAAGTGAATGCTTTGATCTCTCTGGTCCTTCATTATCCCTTCAGCTCAACAGAGATCTCTGACTGCCTGTAATGTGGTTGTAAAGGCAAGATCTTTGGGGAATAAAGGTATCTCACTGTGTCATCTGAGATTTGGTACACTGAGATTCTAACCTCAGCAAGGCACTCCAGGAACAAGTGACACAAAAACTAAACCACAGAAATTCTTACTGTCCTGAACTACAGTTAGTTACCTCAAACAGCAACAAACTTGTTTTATATCCATTGGAAATAAGTCTGATAAGTTTTTAGTGCTGCTAATTCTTTGTGCCAGACTGTTACAGCAGTAACACAAGACACGACTGAGCTTACAGAGGATATTTTGACTTTCTTCTTTTCTCTTTTAACCACACAAAGCTTTCAAGTGTCCAGCAGCAGAAGTGAATAGCAGGTGCGTGGCAGCCAACTCGCTTCTCAGGGATGTGTTTTAGTTACCAACATAGCACCAGCAGCCGCCTGAAGCTGCCTTTTTTGCTTACAAAGCAATTTATCCTGTTAAGCTGTCCCATTCTTCAGCCTGAGTTTGGATTCAATCCATGTTAGTTGTCACTGGGGTGGTATAAGGAATTAGGGTTTGTAAATCTCACAAGAGCAGCCTTGTAAACAAAATGTCTTCTACAAAGACATTTTTGCATTGTAGATAAAGACAAAACTCTGCCTGATACTGACTGCAGCAACTGAAGAGGCTGTCTACCCACCAGCAGGAATTTGATGGAGTACTAAGTAACCTTTGCACGTAGGGCCATTGGGATGGATATCTAGAAGCTGCTTTGCAAATGCAAAGAGTGAACTGATCTTGAAGCTATATAGATTAGCAACAGATGAAGACAACCTACCTGTATGAAAACAGAGAATTTCATCTATCCTACTTCAGCTGAAGAAATATGAACTTGAAGCCTCACTAAGAGAGTCAGTACTGTAAGCAAATGCCAACTCTAATGTTCCTACATTCAAGTTGAGGGATCATGGAAATACCTCGTGGGCACTTGCTGAAGAAAAAGGGCAAGTAATATTCCAAATATATAAGTCAAGACCCAACAAGAGCAATATCTTCAGTGATTTCTGTACACACATGAGACTAGGACAGAGGCAACCAAAGCATATATCTTTGTGAAACAGCTTCATAAAACCTCAACAGTTATACAAGCAGCATGTCATGCACCTGGAAGTTTTATCTCTGACATATGTGCATCAATAATGATCACAATAAACAGAGCCACTTATATTTTGGCTGCTGTTCGATTTTCTTTTGTATGGCATCATTCACTGATGTTATTTCTTTTCTTTTGGGGAGGAGGAGGGGAGTGGAAGATAAAACGATTGATAAGGAAAGGCAAATTCTGTGAAAGGAGAAATGAAATATGTAGGAACAAATGACTGAAACAATTCAGACATTTCTACTATCTATTTTTTAATTGGGTCAGTGGGTTTATTTTTGATAATAGGCTAAAAGTGCTTAGCAACCTCTATGGAAAAAAAAAACCTGTCTATATTACCTTCAGCCAATCGATGCATTTCTCTTACAGAGATGCCTCAATATTAATTTGTTCTTTTTGGCTTCACCTTTAATTTGTCAGCAGGTTGCACTACTGCTGCAAACATCACAGCTGGTCTTCCACCCTCTACCCCTGCATCCTTCCTTCCCCTCCTCCCCCTCGCCATTCGCCCTACGTTAAGTTCACAGATCGGGTGATTTCTCTGCCCAAAAATTCTCACATCTGCATGTGCCCCAAGTTGTCCTTCAGTGCACTGAAGCACAATTTTGACTTGCCTGGGCTGTGGACCAGGGCTTAGATCCAGTCTAAGTAAGTATTCATAGAAAGTGTATCTTTGCTCTTAAGGTGCAGCTGGGAAGGAGCGAAACTGCAAGGCCACAACTCTGATTGAAGATTACTGTTTGATACTTTCCCCAGGTGCCAAACAGAAGTTTAGGATAACCCTTAGGAGAGGCACAAAAATCTCACTTTTTAACAAATCCAAGGTGTCTTTAAATGCTCAGTGCACAGGAGAGTGAAAAAAAAAACCCTCAGTAGCCGTTTTAAAACCTCCCACAGTGGAGGCAGAGAGCAGGAACTCTGCATGCATCTCATGAATGTTCTACTTTCCCTCTTTGAATACAGAGATCAGTCTTGGACAGAGTGTTAAAGCCTTGCCATGAAGGGCTATTCTTTGCCATTACTTTAGGCTAAAACAAAAGACACTTCAGGAGATACAATCATTGCTTCCTAGTTCCTTTTCCTGGGCTCCTACAATGGGCCCCAGTTCTTTTCTTTTTTTCTCTTCCACACATCTTTCTCTGATTTTCTCCTTCTGTCCTTTTACTCCTTCTTTCTGCCTCATTGAATCCATTAAGGCCTTTATATAGCCTGCTATTGAGAAATAAATTTTCTTTGGGACTAGTGACTGAGTCCTAACTGCTGGCAAGCAAGGCTTAACTCCTGATGGGAGAGCAGAGAAAACGATGGGTAAAAGGTATGAAAAGGCCACCTCTGAATCTGGAGTCTTTGAGCACACCAGATACCTTGCAGTGCCTTGCTGGTAAGCAGTGCAAAGAGAAGGAACATCCTAATTCTAGCAGTTTTTCCACTTTGTCCTGGTACACTGAGTTATCTTTCTGATCATATATTCAGCAAGATCAGTATATTCTCTTCAATTACTGTCCTTGGTTTAGGTCCATAAGCCAGTCCTTTTTGTACAACTGTAAATTAGTAAGTGCTCTGACATCACCAGAGATTTGCTGCTATGGAAGTGATGTAGAACTGGGTCCTCTCTCAATTAGTACAAAATCATCCACAGGCAGATGAAAAAGCACTATTCAGGTCTGCCAATAGTGTGATAAAGTACTTCAAAGATCCTAAAGCTAGATTCAAAGTGAATGCACTGCAATTAACCCCAGAACCAGAATAGGCATGCATGTAAGATGAATAACCTGTCACTCCAGGGTGACAAACCAGGTTTTATACAGGTGTAGAATGGAAAAGAATAAAGGGAGCTACAAGACGGCCAAGTAGAGATCTGTCTGAGGACAGAGAAAGGAAAGAAGTCTGTATACAAACAGTCCTCTTAACCATAGAATCATTGAATGGTAGGGGTTGAAAGAGACCTTTAGAGATCATCCAGCCCAATCCCCCTGCACTCCCCCAGGTGAGTCTTGAAGACCTCCAAGGAAGGAGCCTCCATACCCTCCCTGGGCAGCCTGGGCCAGGGCTCTCTCACTCAAACACTGAAACAATTTTTTTCTTATGATTAAATGGAACTTATTGTGTTCCGGTTTCTTTTCATTATTCCTTGTCTAGATACAACAGAAAAAAGTNATATTGCTGGCTCATGGTTAGTTTATTATCTTAAGCAGGCATGTACAGGCTGCCTTTGGCCCTCCCTGTCTTTCTTGTGGTGAGAAGCTCTGTAGGGTCAGTCTTTTGCCATGGGAATGTTTCTCAACAGTGACAGCCTCAGCAGAAGGTTTGCAGAATCCAAGTCTCAGAATGAAGGAGAAAAGCCTTCAAATCTTAAAGTTCTGAGTAGCTGCTACACAAAATTGAAGACATACCGACTACCTGAGAGCTATATAAATCATCCACTAAATATGAAGAAATATGAGCTTGGCAGGGATGAAAAATATTAGTGCACACTCTATTGTGTCCATCATGAGTAATGAAGTTATCTGGGGGGATGAACAGTGAAATACTCATCTATCACCCTACGCTCTCCAGCACTGCAAATGCAGGTGGAGCAGGAGGCATGACTAAAAAAAGAGGTAAAGAGAGGAATGAGAGGAGTTCAATAGTGAGAGATGACACTACACTCAGGCAGCCAGAGCCTGACATTTTGCATTTTAAACAAATTCCAGGGTAGTTCTCAACAGAAAACAATAGTAATAAAATGTAGCCAATAGTTAAGTACAGTTGCAGCCTTATTTTTTTTCTCTCTAGTAATGCACAGCCAGGGGTTTGATTTCCTGAAATAAGCTCTCAACAGTTCAGATACCTACTGATAAAGGCCTATCAGAACTGCAACCTGAGATAGAAGGACTTGAGAAGCACTATAGAGAGAGAGAAAGAAACAAGGATCTACATCTTTAGTTAAGTCTTGCTAAAATATGAATGCTAATTAAGTATGTTTTAGTACATTTCGTTGGCCATCTCATTTATGTTACAGTTTTCAGCCCATCAAGCTCACAGATTAACAATGTCAAAACTACCAAGCCATTTCCTCTGGTCTTGTTAATAAGTCTGTGTCAAGTTGGCCCACTCAAACCGGCTACACCTTACTGTCTTATCTCTGGTTTTTTAACACATTGAACTAACACAGTCTTCCATAAAATTTCTTGACAATTTGCACTTATTTAGACTTTCACTGCTCATCAAATCAAACTGATCAGTGAAACTAATCAAGAAGGAGCTAGTCAGCACTGTGAAGGATACAGCCATGCAGTTACAACAGCCATGAGGTTACAAACCTAATTTCATGAAGTCCAGATAAAGACTTTCATATTGATCACAGAATCACAGAATGTTAAGGCTTGGAAGGGACATCATAAGCTCATCCAGTCCAACCCCCTTGCCAGAGCAGCAGTACCTAGAGTAAGGCACACAGGAACTCATCCAGTTGGGTTGGAATGTCTCCAGAGAAGGAGCCTCCACAGCCCATCTGGGCAGCCCCTGACAGTGCTCCCTCACCTCAACAGTTGAGAAATTCTTCCTTGTGTTTCTTTGGAACCTCTTCTGTTCCAGCTTGTAGCCATTGCCCCTTGTCCTGTCATTGGCCATCACTGAGCACAGCCTGGCTCCAGCCTCCTCACACACAACCCTTGATGGATTTGTAACCATGAATGAGGTCACCCCTCAGTCTCCTCCAAGCTACAGAGCCCCAGCTCCCTCAGCCTTTCATCACAAGGCAGATGCTCCACTCCATCCTCTCTGTGGCCCTGCACTGAACTCTCTCCAGCAGCTCCCTGTCCTTCTGGAACTGAGGGGCCCAGAAATGGACACAATATTTCAGATGTGGTCTCACAAGGGCAGAGGAGAGGGGGACGAGAACTTCCTTCAACCCACTGCCCACAGCCTTTCTCATCCACCCCTCAACGGGGAAGAAGTTTTTCCTTGTGTTTCTTTGGAACCTCTTCTGTTCCAGCTTGTACCTGTTGCCCCTTGTCCTATCATTGGACACCATTGAGAACAACCTGGCTTCATCACAGCTATAAAATGCACGTAGTAGCCTTTACAAGATATGTAAGGCTTAAATAAAACACTGAAACCAGGAAAAAAAAACTGAGAGTCTGTGTGCACAGTTTCCCAAATGCAGCATTTAGAATGAAACAAGTTCCCATAAGACTCATTAAGCAGAAAAGAACTATGGAGAAGGTTACAGGTTAAGACACAATGCACATATACAGGAAAATAAATAATAGCATAAGAGCAAAAGAGCAAATTATGCCATCACTTACACATACTAAGCCCAATATCCTGGTTACTTGTGGTAAATAAAACAGTACTGCTGCTCCTTTAAGAAAAAAGTTCCTTGCTTTGCTAAGCTGTTTATAACTTTTCCAGTGATGTCATGGTAAAAGTGAGATATTTGAATGAACAGTGAAAGTGAGAGGTGGATAAAAACAGCGCCTCTCATACTTTCATGTTTGCATACAATAAGTACATCACCACAAAAGCTTGCAAGGTCATTTCTAATCATTTGCAATGATGAACTGCAAATCATTTTCTTAACCCAAAAGTATCCTGTTTAGAGGCACAATGGACGATATGAGCCTACCGAATTAGAAATTAGGAGAAAAGTCATCAATGTTTCATGAGGAAATATTGTATAATTATTAGTCTATTGTTTTAGGACTATTTAATCAAGCATCATGGATAAGTCATGTTTATGTAGAGTTGCTATATCAGTGCTTTTTCTTATGTAGCTCATAAACATACATGAGAATAGCATCGCCTTTCAGCAATGCTTTCTGTGCTATGGCTACCTACAGAGCAAAAAGGGCTATCGAGTGATAAATAAAACCATATTAACATTTTCTAGCAGGTTTTCAAGTAAAATCTTGATGATACAGTGTGCAAGGCATTTTCAAAGATGATTATGTCCTGAAAAAACAAGCACATTTTCTAGAGCAACACTTACAGCTTTTTAAAGAGGGGACAGCCTCTTAACCCTGGGTCTGCTCCTCTAGTGTTTTGTAGACACTCAATGTCTGTGAAAGAGTTGGTACTTTCTGCATGTTCTGGCATCAAATCAGGACAACCCTCCTGACCTTACCTTTCAACATCACTCTCTATTTTATTAGCCTCTTCTATTGCAGCTTTAAAGTATACCAAGTGTAGAAATAGCAGAAAGTTAGCATACTCTGAGATCAGGATGATTTTGAACTTCAGGAAACTCAACACAAAGCATGGGAAAGATTCAAAAGATTCAGAAGTCAGATTCACAGACAATAACATTCAATGATTACTGAAATTTATCTCTGTGAGATTACATATATATATACCTATATATATATATATATGCAGTTTAGACCTAGGGAACTGGACTTTTGGCACAAGTCCTGCCACAACAGCCCCAGGCAATGCTACAGGCTGTGGCAGGGGGGTTGGAAAGCTGTCAAGTGGCAAAGGACCTAGGGATGTTGATCAACAGCAGCTGAACATGAGCCAGCAGAGTGCCCAGGTGGCCAAGAAGGCCAGTGGCATCCTGGTTTGTATGAGAAATAGTGTGGCCAGCAGAACCAAGGCAGGGATTATGCCCCTGTTCTCAGCACTGGTGAGGNTAATAAGATTTATTCTTCTTCCAAATGATGCTGGGGACATGTTCCTGTGTGACCTGATCTAGGTGAATCTGCATCTTCAGGAAGGTTCGACTGGATGATCTCTAAAGGTCCCTTCCAACTCCACCATTCTGTGATTCTATGATATTCTAGTACTAATTGACCCCAAAGTCCTGAATACACACAACAATATTCTTGTAACACTTCATATCAGAAAATGCTGACTTTGTGTTGAATCATAAAATGACAAAACATGACCTACTCTGCTGTAAAACTGTATGTTTACTAAAACTTTCCCAGACAAAACCCAATTTTCCTCTAGCTAACCAGCTTGGCTTTTTTATTTCAAATTAGTCTTATTGAGGCAAATTATATCAGAAATACTTATTGCTGTTACTTAAATTTCTTTACAGAAAAGTTTCAGAGAACAAATTGGAATGTACTGTAAAGCTGAATGTAGTTTACTATTTTGTAAGGAATATAAGCTTTTTCTGTTGTCTGTTTTTTGTAACCAAACCCTTATTTAATAAATGATTCTATGATTCTCTGAATTTATTGCCATACAATACATGGCAAAGTGAAGATAATTATTTGGGGTACATATTCATGTGGCAATATTAAATGCTATGACTATTCTGTAAGAATGAAGCTTTCTTTTTGACAGTGTTTATTTAAAATAATCTTTTGATAGACCTGTTGAAGTCTTCAGCAGACTTTGCATTATTTGCTCGTGAGGTCCAAGTCTTTGCAATGACCAACAGGAGTCTTCTAAGAAAGGCAAAATGTATTGCACATGGATAAGGGCAGTTTATGGCATTTATAACATGATAAATACTCACTGCCTAAACCAGCCTTTGGATTCAAATCTGTTAGTCAATATTATATTAGGTTCCCCTTTAAAAGTTTTGCTTTTTTCTTTGTGGCTTGCTTTCGTAAGATATAAGATCATAGAATCATACAATGGTGGGAGTTGGAAGGCACCTTTAGAAATCATCTAGTCCAAGCTCTCTGCAGAAGCAGGTCTACCTAGATCATGTCACACAGGAGAATGTCTAGGCGGGTCTTGAAGACCTCCAAGGAAGAAGACTCCAGAACTCCTTTTACCACAAAAATTCAAAGCTGGGGATGTGGTAAAATGTTCTCATGACAGTATGCTATGTTTACATAACAGTAAAACTGCAGGTTGCTTTTTAATACTTTGACTCTTCCTCATCTACAGAGTTAGCAGAAATATTGCTCTTCTATACAGCACAGAGAACAGAAACACGTCATGCAATGGTGGTACAGACATGGCTGCAAGACAGAATGTGTGCTGATTAGGTGCCATTCCCATTTGTGAATGGGCCAGTGATGCTGACAAGGGAAGAAAGACTCAAAAAAAGAAACAAAAAACCCAAAGTCTCTTATTAACTTAGCTTTACCATCAGAGAAGTATTTTCAAGTTATTTTATGTGCATAATGACATGCACTCAAACCCATGGTAGAAAGTAACACAGATGGTACAAAAATGAGTTACAACAACCTAAGCAAAAAACTGTGTTATTCAGTAAGAAAATTAAATATACATGTAGGAAAAAAAATTATATGAGGACAATTGAACATTGGAATAGATTGTCCCAAGACATATGACTCTGTGTCCTTGGAGGGCTTTAAGGTGCAGCCGATCAAAATACTAAGAAAATTGTTCAGTGTTGATCTTTTTTGACCAAAAGGCTGGACAAGAAACTGCCCAAGATCCCTTCCAACCTGTAAAATTCTGTTATTCTATATGTTCATGTGACTGACAGGGTTTCAAACTTACAAAATTAACACCAGGCAGGTATGTGTTGATGCATTCAAAAAGCAAGCAAGATGCTTGAAGATAAAAAGAATGGACTAATGAATAAAACAGAGACTACCATAGTGCTTTTATATAACCATATAAGTCAACCAACTTCCCCACTGCAAAAAGAATTGTGAAATTACTACAATGGAAAAGTCACCATGAGCCCAGAGGATTGATCACTACCGGAAAAAAAGCTCCCATATTCTCATTAAAAATGAAGAGAAAGTATAATGATTACTTCCTTCAGTAAGCAAATTAGGAAAAATAGCAGAGGAACTTCTGTTTCGCTTTCTTAAAGTTTAAAGTACAATGACATTGAGTCTGATTAATAAATGGATAATAAAGATCCCAAAAAGAACTGGTTGCCTGTTATCTGAAGATTTCATGTTACATAAACTCATAGAATGATAGGGGTTGGAAGGGACCTTTAGAGACCATCCAG
>WBNH01002182.1:26956-99069 GCA_013401255.1 Urocolius indicus
AATGAGGCTTCCACCATGCGGGAGCCTCCCTTTTTGAGTCTCCCACCATCTGCTGGACACACTCTTCTTGGCTCATCTCAGGATGTCATTGGCAAATCTAGTGTGATCTGGTGTGATCATAGTGAAGGACTATGACTGGATAAAATGAAATATGAAGTTTTGAAATGCCAATAGAAATGGAAAATGCAGCCTAGAAGACTGCTCTGTCTCCTATATTTATGAGCATTTTATTCCTTTGTAGCATCCAGAACACCTGACTGCTGTCATTGTTTAGCTGGTCTGAGAAGGCAGTGGGATGGCACAGATCTCCAGTGACTTCATCCAGAATCAGTGGCAAGTATAAAAACTTTAAAATTCTTACATGTATCTAAAAAGTGAACTAGTGTCCTGGAAAATAAAAATGGTATCACTGGAAACCAATTGGAATATCCCATATTCCTCTAGTAAAAAGTTTTCCTTACTAGTTATAGGAACGGAACTGAAAACAGGCATTATGAGTATGAAATATCCTTAGAGTACGTTCCTTGAGAAGCAATGAATCCTCTGCATGGTCAGAATGCTGAATACCACAGTGTCTCCTGAGGAGCTCAGGAATTTAGCTGTCTGGAAACAGAACTAGTGCACAGAATAAACCATCCTAAATAATGTAAATATATGATGAGTCTGCTTCTTACAGGACCAGTATCTAACTTTTTTTTAGCTTGAGTCCTATAAAGCTGGGCAATAATTACATTTTCTTTGCATTTCTGTTGTGAGACTGCTATTTATTTCTGCTTAATTGAAAAGGTTATCATCCCATTTCAAGTAGGCAAGACATGACTTTTTCTCAGGCAGTTTCAAATGACTTTGTCAGGGTCATGGTTAACAAAACCATGCTGAAATAGATTGCTTTAAAGAAAAAAAATGATGAGTTTTCCTTTAATTAATTAAAAAATACAACATCTCTTTCTAGGGAATCATAGAATGGCAGGGTTGGAAGGGACCTCTAGAGATCATGAAGTCCAACCCCCCTGCAGAAGCAGGTTCACCTAGATCAGGCCACATAGGAACGTGTCCAGGTGGGTCTTAAAGATCTAAATGGTATAATGGAAATGATATAAACTGAAGGAACCTCATGTGATACATATATGAAGAATAAAAATCTGTTTGAAAACCACAGAAAAGCAGAAACGTAAAATAACAGGAGACTCTCCCTATCAGCAAGTGATTTCTAGCAATGCTCCTTTACCTAAGCACATTACAGTTCTGCACAACCTTGCATGCGTGCACAAGTGTTCAGAGTGCATGTTTTTCCCTCCACCCTTGGGTCAGATTACACTACACTAGAATAGATCTCCATCTTCAGACATT
Source organism: Urocolius indicus (assembly GCA_013401255.1). Taxonomy (NCBI): domain Eukaryota; kingdom Metazoa; phylum Chordata; class Aves; order Coliiformes; family Coliidae; genus Urocolius; species Urocolius indicus. Next base: position 28,307 of record WBNH01002182.1, read on the forward strand.
TCTTCTGATGGAAAAAAAGAAAATTAGTTGCTGTTTCATTTCTTTGCTGCCAGCTGTAGCTCCTCAGCCAACTTTAAACCACTTCTGTATATCCCTGGAGTGCATGCTTCAAAGATATATGGACATTTACCTTGTCATTCCCTTATATCACCTTTGCTTCTCTTGATTTTTCTCTTTTATTTTTTTCCCGCCTCTTACCTCTAAACTATTCATGCCTATATGTATCCTTAGCCTTTCTCAGCAGTTTTCCTACAGTGACTTGATAAAAGTAAGGTTGCGTGAGTCTATGTGTGGGAAATATTTAGATGAAAAATGCAGCACTAGGCTGACTGACAAAGTTGGCAAATGAAGACAGACTCCAGCAAATAGCTCCAGCCAGGATGAAGGATGTGTGTCATTGAGAAAGCTGAACAATTTCACTCTGGCACTTTCTACATTAAAAAAACCCCAAACAACACAACCAAATAAGCCACTTCATCTCTTCAAACCTTTCATCTATAAATGTAGGCTACTAAACCAGAAACAAAAAACCAAACAATCCAAACACGCTTCTGAACTAAGAAATAAAGAACTGAAACGTAAATGCATAAAATGTTCCAACCCACCATCTTTTTGGTCCTTGTATTCTTCATTTCCAACAGTAATTGTTTTGCCCCCACTCCCTCATTCCAAAGCACAGCTCTTTCCTGTCTGGTTAGTTGATTAATCATGTATTCTCCTCAGAACTACATCTCCTACTACTCCAGAGGCAAGCTTTCCATCATTCCAGGACTCACCTTGGCTGGGAATTAGTGTCTCTCTGTTGGGCGTCCAGTATGGAATGACATTCACTTAAAAAGCTACAAGTACTAGATATGTTTCTTTTTTCTTCTCCGCACCCCCCTTGCCCTCGGTATATCCATCATCCTCTCTCAGTTTTTTCATTCTTTCTACTTTTGGTGTTCCATTTGCATTTGTCTGAGTTTGCATTTGTTGTGATTTGCTTATGTTTCTAAATTCTCTCTGCTCATACATGTAATTGGTGTAAATATGTGCCATTAAGAGTTTCAGCTCCCGTCAGTTTGGGACAAAAGTCAAATTTTGGATAATTCATGCACAGAACTCAACACAACTTTGATTTTTGAGTTCAGCGTTTGGCCAGTAGTGTAGTCTGCTCTTTCACAACACTGAACCACAACAGAAACAGCCAGAATCAGGGAAAAAAGTAAATCATGACAAGCAGAACAATGTAAAGTATGATTGGTTCTTCATTACCTGGTATTACAATGTATAGAATCCCAAGCAGAGTTACTTACAGCAGTGTAAAATACGTGTGAAATCCACCATTCTGATTAGAATAAATGTTAACAACAACACAGATTTGGAGCACAAGTGTCATAATAATACAACTGATGCACAAAATTTTAACCTCACCTTTCCAGTAGACTTTGTTCCTTTCCAAATGCAAAAATAGCAGATAGTCCAAGCAGCAAGGAGGCACAGGGCAAGTTCCCAGCGGAGATTGCCAATGTGTTCAATTCCATCAGATATAGCTAGCACCCTTCGTCTTCCCAGAGAAACAAAAGGACAGGAGAAAGAAAAACAAAAGGGGGAAAAAAAAAAAAAAGAAAAAAAGAAAGATAGTAATATTGAAGCAAAACAGCACTGCATATAAAACACTGGACTACAACCAAATCAGCTTCAATCGAGGAGACTCCTGCTTACTGACCGCTGAAAATGCAGCACGCTAGGATGGGAGAGACAAAAGGCAAAGGCAGGATTGTCTGAGTGGATTTTATATCTGGGTAGAAATGAAGAAATATTTCCCTTTTCTAGGGCCAATGATAAAATAAAAATTATTTTTAAATCGCTTTTTCATTCAAGCCAAAGAAAAATCCCCAAATTTCTCAGAAATAATACCTGACATGTAGAAGTCCAAAATAAAATGTGACAATAACAAATGTTTTTTCCCAATTTTACTGTTTTTTTAAGGATAAAAAGTTCTAACCTTTCTTTCTTCCTTGAAACATTTATTTTTGTAGATTTCCTTTAGCATTTTTGAAATAAACAAATCTTTTTTGGTTTTTTTGTGACAAGTGTTCTGTATTCAATGTGTGAAAATAGTGTATTTGAAATAATATTCACTCAGTTTTAAATGCCTAACTCCTCATATATTTTAGGAACACTCCTCACAGCTCAAAAGCAAGGGCCAAAGCATTTACTGACTTAGTAAACAAGATAAAGAGAGTGAGGAGTTTCTTTAATTTTTTTTTAAAACAAGGAATTGGCAACAGGGAAATGAAGCTAATTGCTGATATTCACAGGAAACCTGCAGAATCAGGCTTCAGTGCCTTTCTGGTTTCCAGAAAGCTGGTCTAGCATCTCATTCATAAGATTGAGAATGAGGCTTTTATCTGGGAGATGCACAGTCCTTTTCTGTCCTTTCATTTTTACTTTACATAATCACTCAGATTAAACAAAATGTAAATTATTTACCAGCCCATAAATAAAATATGGGTACTCCTAGCTGTATGGATGAAGACGGAAAAAAAAGCAAGAGAAAAAAAACTATTCCTATAGCTCTCAAGGATTTCATTAATTCTCTTGAGATTTTCCAACTGCTCTTAGGCCTGAAAGAAACTCTGTAGATAAGCTTTTCTTAGGTAAGACAAGGCAAAATTTAACAGCTTTAAAAAAAAACGAAACCAAACCACACACAAAACTGCCTCAAACCCTAAATCCTGAAGTTTCTTTTTCTTTTCCAATGAACACAGAGGTAGATGACCTTTCCACTTGAAATAGGCATTGGGGGGGGGGGTGTGAAGAGTGTTTCATAAACTTTTTGCAATACAAAGTGTTACACGCTTAAATGTACAATTACTGCCACCTCATCTACATTTCCTTCCATCCAGTAACTAGCTTTATCCTGCAAAGCTTCTGCCATCTTCTAATTAGGAAGAGAAGTGATGAAAGTGATTTAGCATGGATCATACTCAAGACCTGCAAAGAACCTAAACAATTGTATTTCAAACTGTGTTAGAAAATGAAAAGGTAGATTTTGGACAAAAAGTGGTATAATATGATTAAACACAGTCTAGGCAATAAAAGGCCAATGAGTGTGCACTGGCAACAGGCTGTGGATAACCACGGTGAAAAGCATGTTAAGAGTGAACAGTCCATCACAGTAACCTAAAGACAAAGCAAAGAATAAACATCTGTAAAGAGGCCTATTTTGTTTGCAAATACAAAAAGATTTCTTTTTCACTAAAAATATTTTACACATGGACAAAAAAGCCTCAAACTATGAATTACTGTCATGGAAAAGTACTAGGTAATAAATAACTTAGAAGTCCTCACTTGGACATCAGTGCTCCCACACAGAGCCTACCAGATCAAAGATCTCAACCCCTCTATAAAGCTTCTGCTCTGTCAGGATTAAGGAGGAATACCTTTGACAAATACAGCTGCTGACAGCAAGAAAACATTGTTTAAGAGTAAACACTCTAATCTATTGCAACTCTGTGATGAGAAAGGAGCATATTTTCAGCCTGCTGGGACACAGCAAAATGTGTGGTTGGTGCATCTACACAGTACATACCAGCAGGATGGGAAATCTCTGAGCTTTGTTGTGAGACCATGACTCCTTAGATGTACATTACCTGTAATTTCCAGTTTATAGCTGCCATTCATAGAATCATAGAACAGTAAGGTTGGAAGGGACCTTTAGAGATCAAGTCCAACCCCCCTGCAGAAGCAGGTTCACCTAGATCATAGAATGGTAGGGTTTTGTTTGAGAAGTATTAGCATCCTGACTTAAAGCTGCAGGTTGGAAAGAGAGTGGTCCAAGTTCAGTTGGAACTTCACAATCAGACTAAGTGAAATAAACTCATAAAGCAAGCAGCAACAATTGTTCCTTTGCTTATAAAGGATTGAATTTCTATTTTCAAGTGGCATGCTGTATTACGAAAATGATAGCATTTTAAGGTGGAAAAGAAAACTAAACCAAGAGAATATTCAATGAAAATAAGAAATAAAATGTTGGTGTTAAGGCCACAATAATGGCTAATTGTGAAATGGAAAGCTTTTCATTTCATAGAATCATAGAATAGAAGGGTTGGAAGGAACCTTTAGAGATCATCTAGTCCAATCCCCCTGCAGAAGCAGGTTCACCATTTAGCTTTATCATCACTGAAAAATAATAATGACCAGCTTTCCTTATATTTCAGTTAAATCGAGGTGTTGTTTTTCTGGCTATTTGGGTTATATTTATGTCCACATGCACCTAAATGTAAGTAGCATTTCTTTTCGAAAATGGGGAAGTGTGAACACATGTAAGATGGCTACAGTAATGAAAGCCAATACTATGGGGAAATTTCTAAGCTTATTCAGCTACTGAGTGGTGTAGAGCTGTACTAACAGCACACTCTGCCTGGGCTAAGTGTTACAAGTGATAATTTGCATGTAACACATACACCACATGTTTCTGTACATGAGTTGGCCAGCCCAGATAGCCTGGAACCTCTGCACTGGACTCTGGAGGACTGATAAATTTATTTAAGAGAGATTGACACTTTCTTCTCCAGAAGATCTGCACACATCTATATGGATGATGAACCTCATCACACCACTCATCCACTCCCATATGAATACCACCTGCCTGCTCTCATGATATCTCTCAAAACTCAATTCCTGCCAGCAGTTATGCACAGGACTGGAATCACTCAACTTCCAGACCTATGAATATGTCAATTGAGATATCAGCCTTTACTCAGCTGTCTTGTGGTTGTGGAACTGTGTGCTGTTGAAAGTGCTCATTAACAATTCCACAGTGTACATTGCAAAACAGGGAGCACGATGGAAGTACATGACTGATACATTGGCATACCAGAAGCTCAAACACACTTGTCAAACAGATTACCTGTCAAACTAATCTATTTCAGCAGTAGGGTGGTTCCACTTAAACTCAAACCCAGGACCTTCTGCATGTATAGCAGTAGTGACAACCACTACACACAGTATGGATTACACAGTGGTGCCTCTTCATATGTCATAGAATGTTGGGGGTTGAAAGGGATCTTTAGAGATCATCTAATCCAACCTCTCTGCCAAAGAAGGGCCACCTAGATCAGGTCACACAGGAATGTGTCCAGATGGGGCTGGACACCTCCTGAGAAGGAGCCTCCACACCCTCCTTGGGCAGCCTGGGCCAGGGCTCCCTCACCTTAACAGTAAAAGTGTTTTTTCTTATGTTTAAATGGATTTTTTTTGTGTTCAGTTTCATCCCATCACCCCTTGTCCTGTCACTAGATACAACAGAAAAAAAAAGTATGCTCCAAACTCCTGACACCCACCACTTAGATATTTGTAAATATTAATGAGATCCCCCTCAGTCTTCTCCAGACTAAACAGCCCCAGGTCCCACAGCCTTTCCTCATATGAAAGATGTTCCAGTCCCCTGATCATCTTGGTGTCCCTGCACTGGCCTCTCTCTAGCAGCTCCCTGTCCCCCTTGAGCTGAGGAGCCCAGAACTGGACACAGTAGTCCAGACTCCCTCACAAGAGCAGAGTAGATGGGGAGCAGAACCTCCCTCAGCCTGCTGCCCGCACTCTTCTTGATGTCACCTCCTGCTCTGGTAACCTTCCAAAATCTTTCCCTTCTGGACAGATTATGATCACTTCTAAAGTTCCTGGGTGACTGAGATTTCCCATTTGAGTCCATTATGCGGTCAGTGCAACCACTTAAGTGTGGCATCAGTTGGATGCCCAATGCAGTTGCTCACCCATGCCTAAGCAGCAATCCCCTCTCCCTGTCAACTCCCTCCAGTTTCTCTACTAGGTGTGACATCCTATGGTATGGAATAGCCCTTTGGCTAGTTGAGTCAGCTCTCCTGGCCATGTTCTCTTCCAGTTTCTTGATCCATCCCAGCCTTCTCACTGTCAGGGCAGGGGGAGAAGCAGAAAAGGCCTTGGCACTGCACAAGCACTGCTCAGCAATAACCAACCATCCCTGAAGAAAGTCATTCCTCAGTCTTCTCTGAATGCTCTGCTAGCAGTCTCAAACATCAGAGGCACCTACCTTACCCATCCAAAAAATCTTGGCCTAGTTCCTTTCTGTCAGAGAAAGTAAATGGCAAATTAACAGCCTGAGCACAATTATCCCTGCTGCTCCCACTTAAAAAAGACAACAATCGACTTGAACTGTTGGCACCATAATGAGAATTTAAATATACTGAAATGCTGTAAATTGGTTTGTGTTTTCTTTGTTCAGGTAGAACAAAGGCTTACTGTCTCCCTTTGAAAGTATGCAGCAACAAGTTCAGAACTTGTAATTAAACTATAACATAAAGTGTAGGCAAATTATAGATGCAAGGTAGAGAAAGTCTTGCTCAGAGGCTAGCAGTGCACAATGCAACTCTCCCTAACACCAGGACCATAGCTCTCCTGCTGAAACCATCTGAAACAGCAGCAACAGATGCAAGTTTTGAAAGAAGGCAACATTCAGAACACAAAATTCTTCTCACAAAGCCTCAGTTCAGACTTATTATCTCATTCAGTCTCATTATCTCATTCAGTCTCATCTCTGCTCTTATTCTTTTATTATCCAACTTAAATGAAGTAAAATGGGTGCACATTTTAAAACACAGGAGTATTTTAAAACATGAGGTTGCTGTGCAGTTGATGTGAGGTTGATGTGAGTTTGCTGTGAGTTTGATGTGTACAGGGGTCAGGTTGATGTGAGGTTGATGTATACAGGTATCAGAGGATGACAACATTGATTGTAGCTTCTTGCTCCTCAGCAGTTCAGCTTTTCTCAAAGAGCTGTCATGACCTTGCATAAATCACACATATAACAAAAAAGGAGATAGTGTAGCTTCCATTGTGTCTTCCTCTTCTTCTCCTATCACTGCAAATCCCCTACACTACTCTGTTCTCACACTCTTCATACAGGGAAAGACAGAGAGAGAACAAGAGAAGGAAAATCAGCGGGGAAAGTGATGTGCTCTGTTTTGAAACAGCAAGTGTTTGAAAAAGAGAAGTCCTACAGTGAGATGTGCAGCAATAACCAAATCTGGGAAGGTTGTTTCCACCCATGTTTAATGACCTGTGAATGCACATATTAAAGCAGAGCAGAAGGGAGGGATTTATGCACATTGCATAATTTATATAGACTCCAATGGGAAGAGGTTGTGAATGCCTCATGGTCATTATTAAGTGAAAATGTTCTTGAACAGAGGGTCTCAGTCTCACCCTAAACATCCCCTAGTATAAATTACGTGTTCTTGTAAAGTAAGACAATGGGATTCTGAGGCAAACTAGAAACTCATGGTGATTTTTTATTCCAATTATTGGATAATACTGAAAGAAAAAAAACCCAAAACCCTTACGAAACCCAAAACAAACTTTCTGAGCTCAAGGTGTCCTACTTAGATAACTACATGAGCTTGACAGTCTCAGGGAAGCCACTGGAGATAACTGACAAAGCTAGTTTATGTAACTGCATTATCAAGAATCAGAAACCCAAGTTAAAGGATGAGTTCAAGACATTTCTCTGTGATAAAACTTTTCAGTTGTCAGATCTGGACATCCTAGGAGGGATTATAATGCCAATGGTCATATGGCTTAGCAAAGGTGCCATTATGTGCCAGGCATACTGTAAAAAAAAAAAAGCAGACTTTCCAGTAATTGCCTCCTAGATTTTACTTCTTGAATTCCATATGTTTTGCCAAAAGGAATCACATGTGTCTGCCCTTAGCAGCACTACTATAAAATACAGTTAGAATCTAGAGAGTTCATTTTAACTCCAGTGGATTTGGTTCATATCTGCTTTAAAAATAGAATTAAAAATCATCTTTTTCCATATATCTGTAGATCACAAGATTATTAAAACTGAGGATCTTTAAGTAGAATATTCTCAAAGTAAATGAGGAAAATATCTTAGCAGGCATTTCAATGGGATGTCTTGAAACTTTACTACTATAATTCACTATTGTCACTGGCCTAAGGCCTGAATATACTTACTTTCAAAGAATTGCTGCAAGCTCCTTTACCTTGCAGATCACTTAGGAGGAAAGATAATGGATTCAGGAAGGTTACCTTAATGTTCTCTAGTAACTGAAAGTTTCCATAGATCACCACTCTAGCTGCCAGTACAACAAACGGGAGGCAGCTGTAGGTAACTGTTGGCTTTACTACAGAATGTAAGACTGCAGGTTAATACAAGCCATTTCAAGCAGAGTAACAGCATACAGTTTGTTGCCAACAACTTCAGACTATGTGAAACTTTGTTGTGTAAAAGATTTGTCCTGCAAAGAGACCTGAAGATACAAATCGTTCACTATTTTTAGCTCTCATTGAAGGTAGAAATTGATGAGAGTCTGAAAAGGTTTATTGTGGGTATTGAGTTTGGGGCTTTGTTGTTGTAGCTGTTTTAGGGGTTTTGGTGGGTTTTTTTGTTTTTTATTTAAGAATACTCAGCTGTTCAGTTTCTTGAACTGACCAATAGCCTGGGAAAGAAGCCAGGGGACTGCTGCCATTTGAACATCTTGAACTGAATATTGAGGGAAACAAGCCCCGTAGGTATTTGGGGTTAATTTGCATTGCAGAGGTTAACTCAAATCAGAGAAAGGGTTTTAATTCAGTAGTAGCAAACTGTCAATTCTACACAGGATATTTTGCCTGAAAATGGAAAATGGACTTTAAGCCAGAGTTTATTGGTAGTGTGTCTCACATATAAAGACACTCTATAGTTGAAGGTTTCATAGCTCAGTCACACAAATAGCTTGACTACGTGGTATTGAAGAAAGATTTTTACTTCATTTCTTTTCCATAGCACAGAAGAAAAGTGATAAGCATTATAAGAATCTAATGAATAAAAGATACATTTAAGTGTAATAGTAGGCCATAGCTGAATGGTAGCATTCTTTATGTTTCCTATTAGCTCTCAGATAAGCTGGTATTTGGTCACCAAGGTATTTACAACCAGGCTGAACGAAATCACGACATTATTACTAGAGTGTAGATTTATTCTGGTTACAACACATAGTATCAAATATTGTGAATCTGTTTTAAGCTTTCAAGTTGAACTTGAATCAAAATGTAAGTGTGGATAAAAGCAAATAAACATGGACAGGGTCGGAAAGATTTAAGAGCCTTTAAGTACGCACAGAGTAATACACTTAGTAAGAAACTGAACAGCATACAATGACCTTTTGCTACCTACATTCCAGGAACATACTGTTGATAATGGTTACCTCTGTTCTTTCAGTTAACTTCATTGCATATACATGCCCCAGCAAAACCCAGAAAGATAAAATCCCATGAGGAAATTATTTCATAAAGTATTATAAACTCACTGCAAATGTTCTTAATTTGTTTGGGAATGCACTGAAGCACTTTCAACTTGGTAGTTCAGCACACCTGACAGAAGGAAGAGCCCCTCCATTGTTAGAATTGCTGTGGAAGGACATATTATGAGATACCTGCTACTTCTGACTACTCAGAGCTGAAAAGTAACCTCCCCATCCAAATTTGAAAGCTGACGCTTTGAAAGCTTAGCACACTACATGATCAGCTGGGAGAACATTGCCTTTTCCTGGGAAAGAGTGTCTGTATGAAAGTGTTCCAATATGCGGAGCTGTCCCAGGCTCTTGAATAGAAGGAGGATTAACTGCTGCCAACACATTGTTGAAAGGAATGTACTGGGCTACTTATTGCATTATTTCATGATTTGGAAAGCTGAAGAACAGATTTAAACTATTTGAGGAAGGTTCCTTTATGTAGCCTCTCTGATTTGGAGCTCTTTCCAAGACACCTTTCTTTAAAACAAAAAGTGAAACAAAACCCTCCTGAACAGAGGAGGCAGCTTCTTGAGGTCACTTCTCCATCAGTATCTGTTCAGCCAGGAACATAGGTGGCAATGTTCCTGTTTCATCTGGGCCAGACTGTCCTCAGAGCACTCTGTGAGGATTGAAGGGGTGGGGAAATGAAGCCACTAAGCAGCAGTAGTGCTACAGTACAGTGGCCCTTCTTATTATATGTTTTGGTATGCCTCTTTCATCCCTACAGGTTTTTAAGACCCAGTTCATATTTACCTTGTGAACCTTGTTTACTGAGCTCCTTGTACAGCAAGGCTAGCATATTTGAGTGCCAGTGCTGTACAGATCTCCCACCAGTTTAATATAAAAGCACCAGTATCTTTCAGACATCTTCTGTTCCTCTGTCAAAATAAGTTAAAGCTTCTTCAAAGACATGTTTTCTAAACTCTCATCTTCCTCTCACTGCACTTCACGTAGTCAATATTCTTTAGTTCTTGCAAAACTGTATTTCATACCCAAAAGTATTCAAGTACACAGTTTATAACATGCAGAAAGTCAAGCAGATCTTAATTCAGTTTTTAAAATGATGAGACTACTGGAAGCTTGTACTGCTAGGTCAGAACTAGCCAGCAACCAAGGTTCTGGTAAGCATCTGCATGAAGACAATGACACTGTTTCACTGTCAGATGATTATTCAAGTAGTTGCTGTCATAAAATCAACCTAATTTGTAAAACTACAACAACTGCAGTACTTCCAGACACACTGGAAGGCTGAGAGGTTTGCCAGGGACACAGAAAAAAAAGTTTAAAGTGACATTGGTTTTGATCAGAAATAGAGGCAGTTGCTCATCTAATGCATTTGTGACACATTACTTATTGATGAGAGTGTCACCAAACACAGAACTATAGGAATGGATTAGAAATAGCTATTTTGAATTGCTTCGCCACCATAAACATTTGTTCTCTCTTGTCTGAATCACTGCAGCTTTCTTATTATCTGATAGAGAAAGTTAAAAATGGAATGCTGAGGCTCACTTGACCCAGCACCCTTCCTAGGCAGCAGTGATGAGCGTTCTCACTCAGGTCAGTGCTGCTTCTACTCCTGTGATTGCAAGCAGCTTCAAAGGATCTCTCCAGTAGTGAAATTGCTCTTTTATTTCTGTTAAAGCACTACAGTCTATTGAACAGCAGAGAAGCTTTCCGGTGCTGAAATCTCTTTCAGGGAGTTGCAACATTTCCCTGTATCTGTCTGATCCCTGCTAATTGTTATCTATTTGGCAGAGAGGCTGATCCACATGTCGTAACTCAAAGGTGGAAAAGGAACAGCTTAGGAGGAACAAAAGCTTTTGAAGGAATGTTTATTCTAATAGTAGTACATAATCATACAAGCAGTGGTATTTCAGAGAAGGCTCTATTGTTTGAATCAGTAATCTCCAGTTTACTGACTGGACACACTCAAACTCTTGTAAAGTAAGGAATAATGGCTAGAAGAAGGTCAGGTCATAGAAATTACATGATTCCCACATAGTTTTCTCTCATAGGGAATTAGAAACTCCAGTGTTAAACAGAATATACAAGATGTTAAATATTTGAGGTAGCATTCTCCACCGCCTAACATACTAAGAAGATAACTTGTGAGAATGATACTTACATTATAAGCTTACAAAATCTATGCTGAATGCTACAGGATATAAAACTCTCTGAAACCAGAAGTCTAGCAGTTTACTCTGTACAATTCTCAGGACTTAGACTTATCATACCATAGAATCATAGAATGGTAGGGGTTGGAAGGGACCTTTAGAGATCATCCAGTCCAACCCCCCTGCAGAAGCAGGAGGAACTGGAGAAAATAAATACATATAGAACAACAATTTAAAAATATTCCAATAAAATGAACCCAAAAAGAGCTTTTTTGTTACTTTCTCAGTCAATTTATTGCTGTATTTATTACTCACACTGTTTTCCAAGTTTCCTTTTCTCTGGTGTGGTTCACTGTCTCTTGACACAAGAAAATGTACAGAAAAGTGCAATATTACCTTAGCTAACTTAGTTGTTATAACAACATTCTGTGTACTACAGATACCAAAGCTCTGAAATGCTCTTCAGTTTGAAGACAGAAATCAAAAATCCTGGTTTCTACTTTCTAGGACTCCAGATTATAAGGTAGCTGCCAAATAAAGGAAACTTTCTGAGTGAGCAACAGTCAACAGAATAAAGAAAAAGTCTTGTTAGAAGAAAACCTATCTGGTGCAGGACTTTGACAAAAACTTGTGGGAGACCTCTCCTTTCTACAAGGAGGGAATATATAAAGGTTCTCTCTCTGAAAATATAACTGTCAGCTCCAGAGAATAATATATACTATCTTCTACATATAGTTAGACATACGCTATGCTACATAATATACACTGCATTGCCTGAATGTCAGAATTTAGGAAAGTGTATAACCCAGGCTGTATATTAAATTGGTTGTGATCCTGCTTGAATCTATATCATACCATCTCAAACCTTAGTAGGAGTGAAGGACACAAACACTCAGAGGACATACTGCATGAATGGCTATTGCATGAGCCTTCCTTTGGCTTGCTAACCCGTGGAGCTGTGGCTATGTACAGCACAGGAAAGAGCAATGTATTGATAACGTTAAAACCATATCACAGAAAGACAGAATGGTAGGTATTAGAAGGGACCTCTAAAAATCATCCAGTTCAAACTCCCTGCCAAAAGCAGGTCCACTTCAATGAGGAAACACAGGGATATGTTCAGATTGGTTTAAAAACCTTCCAAGAAGGCTCCCTGGGCAGCCTGGGCCAGGGCTCCCTCACCTCACACTAAAATAGTTTTTCCCTGTGTTTAAATGGAACTTTCGTGTTCCAGCTTCTTCCCATTACCCCTTGTCTTGTCACGAGATAGCAGAAAAAAGTGCCACCCCATCCTCTTGACAAACACTTTGTAAATATTTGTATCTATTAATGAGGTTCTCCCTCAGTCTTCTCCAGGCTGAACAGTCCCAGTTCTTGCAGCCTTTCCTCCTGAGACAGATGCACCAGTCCTCTCATCAGTCCTCTCTTGGTCTCTCTCCAGCAGTACCCTGACCCTCTTGAGCTGGGTAGCCCAGAACTGGACACACAGGACTCCAGACGAGGCGTCACCAGGGCAGAGTAGAGGAGCAGAAGAACCTCCTTCAACCTGCCACCCACACTCTCCTTGATGCCCCTCAGGATACTGTTGGCCTTCTTGGCCATGAAGAGCACATTGCTGGCTGATGGTTAGTTTGCTGCCTACCAGAACTCCCAGGTCCCTCTCTGCAGAGATTCTAGATAGATAGGAAGATAATCTACTAAATAGCAAACATATATCTTTGTGAGAGAGAATGCCTTAAAAAGAAAGGATTCTTTTCAGACTATATTTTTTTTCCCCTCTAGATTCTCCTATTTAGGAAACTAAAAACGGGGCTGGTTGTGTCAGGGATATTTTCCCCCAGGGCAGGAGTGGGGTTATCTCTGAAATACCTTCAGAACAAGCATGGATAAGACTATAAAGTTAACAATTGTAATCTTCCATTGCATTGGTTGCAGATTTAGTCACTAAGTGTATATGTTCTTTGAAATGAACACAGAGTATAGGTGCAGAACTCTCCTTGGCGGTCAACATGAGCTGACACTTTCAAGTCATATGTCCATAACTGAGAAAGTATACAGAATCTGTGTATTGTACAAGCCTCTTTTTCTAATGTTTCTTGTAAACTCTAAAAAAGGAAATATACCCACAAGTTTCTAAAAGTGCTACAAATAACCCTTGCAAATATTACTGGATATCTACTTGTAGTCTCCATCCATCATTATTTCATTATTAGAAAACAGTATTGCAATTTTTAGAGGATAATCTACATAAAACGATTAAAGAACCTATAATACCATTCTCCCTAACTGTAAAAATTCTCTTCTAGCAATCCACTCAATTCCACATTTGGCTTTTTTTAAAGCAGCAGATAGATTAATTCCCAATGGCCACATTAGTGAGAATCCCTCAGCTGGAGCATTACGTACAACTCTAAAATGCTTGCCTTTTACAGTGTATTTTCTGTGACCTATACATATGACTATGAGTTATTACTTGTTGAGCCACATTCGCTACTGTTCAGCCTAGTTCTTTCTTCTTAAAGTTCTGACAGGGTTGGATTTTGTCACCTTCGTTATTTTTATGTTTCTCCTCAAATTAGAAGGTTAAATGATTCTCAGCAGACTTTGCTCATAATTGTCTAGGACTGGATGCAAATGTTGATGTGTATTTCTTGTGTCAATCTGTCTCATTCAAGTCAGTTATCTGAAGGTAACATGACACTACTTGGCAGCTACATCCATATGTGTTTGTGTATATTTATATTGAGAGACAGACACAGGGATGGACAAACACTGAATACTTCACTTCTCCTCTAGTTGTTCCTGACCTGTTTTCCTTCAATCTTTCACTGAAGTCATGGCAACTTCTTCTTAACCAAGTCTGAGAGTTTAATCCTGACAAATAACCTTTTCTGGTAGTGTTCCACTCACCTCTGCTCTATAGTTTCTTGGTACTCTCCCAATGCAGTCTACTCAACAACTCCTTTAGTCTTTTTTGCAGTTTTCCTCCTACTCCTCTCTAAAGCGGCCATGCAGTGACAAAAATCTCCTTTTTATTCATGTTGAGTGACATAAATTAGTTCAGCACACAGCACACTGCAGCAGCTGTGAACTGAAAGCATCTAGAAGATATGCAATTCAACCTGATGGCTCTCAAAATTTGCACTGAGCCTGTTAGACATCCCATAGATTTGTACTCAGTAGTTCATATTTTAATTAAATATTCATAAAAGAAGAGCTACAGGCCACAAAAACTGAGAGCTATTCCATGATTTTATAACACATTTCTTCATAGTGAGGTCTTGCCTACACGGTTGCGTAACAAAGGAGGGATGGCAAGCTCTTCTCTCTTCCACACAAAACAGGTCAATAGAAAATTGTTCAGTTATTGGCTTTAAAAAAATAAAAAATTACTCTGTCAACATATTTCTCTCACTCACTGGCCTTGTGCTGAATCCTAGTTGCAATAAAAAACCTCACAAGTGAAATTGCAAACGAGCAGGGCACAAGGTGGTACAGAATAGCTGACAGATCAAAAGAGAAAAGCAATTTTGGGAGGTCTCAAGTCCTTTGTCCACAGTTAGAGGTACTGAGTCTTCATAAAATATCACTTTCCTATAGCACTTACAACTTCCAGTGTGAGCATTAATGAAGTGAATACTAATGTATTCTAATTGTAAGGTAAATTCTACCGGCTCAATTTTCCATTTGTCAACTAATGCCAACAGTCAGCACAGTTGAAAACATGACAAATTAGCTGTTGAAGGGACTTTGGGGAAGATATCAGTCATTTCCTTTCTGTAACCTTTAGAGGAATTCCACAGCAATACTTGACACTGCAAATCAATTTCCTTGCTGATATATAAGAATATAGTGGAAAAAAAAATCACTAAAAACTTGTTTAGTTTTTTCTGGTCTGTGTTCACTTTATTTTGTTGGTTTTGTTGTGTTTTTTTTTCACAAGAATCTCTTTCCTTTGAGCATTTCATATGAGTAAAAATAAGAATGCCCTGAGTCTACAAAGCCATGCTTTGGAAATAGTCCATTCAAGAAGTGACTAAACATTTCTTCATCATCATCATTATTATTATTATTATTTTACTTGTGATGATGCTTTCTCAGGAGTAAAAAAAAGCTACAGGCTTGTTTAATTGCATATAACTACTTGCTTTCCACAGTACCTGTACTGAGACAGCCAAGAAGTAGATGAATGTGACTGCCGTTTAACATTGTTTTCAGACTTAGCTGGGCATCTCTAAAATCCCTCACACCAAGATCCATAGGACTCTCATTTCAAGACAGTGAGCAAACCTAGTGGACACATTTTGGACAATTGAAAATGGCAGTCTGTTATTTACAAGGTCAGATACTTATTTAAAGCACTTCAGAAGCACTGAAAAATATGTCTTAGAGGAGTTCCATGGGATCATAATGGTTGGCAAAGACCTTTAAGATCACTGAGTCCAACCATTCAGCTCACATTGCCAGGTCCAGCACTAAATTAAATCATATCCCTCAGCACCTCATCTAACTGTCTTTTGAATATCTCCTGGGCTGGTGACTCCATCACCTCACTGGGCAGTCCCTTCCAATGCTTAACAAACCTCTTAGTGAAAAATTTCTTAGTATCGTTCAAGCTAAACCTCTCCTGGTACAACCTGAGCCCATTTCCTTGTGTTACAGAATCACAGAATGGTAAGGGGTGGAATGGACTTTTAGAGATCATTTAGTCCACCTCCCTTGCTAAATTGTTCCTTAATGGAGGACAATCTGGAAAGCTATGGCTGCAAAGCCATTGACACCATGAGCACCTTAGGAAGCCTTAATTAAATGAATAATTCTGTTAGCAGAGCAGAAACCTAATAATAATGAAACTATTAAACAGAAGAAAATGAACAAAGAGAACAACAGCAAAATATTGAATAGCTAACACGGCGTTTGCTCCCTAACCATTCTCTAGCAAGAGCAAAGCAGATCTCTTGACAAAATATGAGGTAGTTCTTCAACTAAAGATGATCATATTCAGAAAAGAAGTGAACTTAAAATTGCCCAAACTTACTTCTAGTATTTCCTAATATTCAAATACTTGACTTTGCAACTCTTAAGGTATTTTATTTTCTCCATAGTCAAAACGCTATGTACAATGCTTAAAATAAAAACCAAAACACTTGGGAGTTCACCTGCCTGGTTTAGGGTAACATTTACCCCCTGATATTAAGAAATCAGCTTAGCATTTTGGCACCTGTCTCATTTACTGCTTTCATCTGAACCCAGGCAAAGGCAGTGGTTTAGAATCATAGAATGATAGGGGTTGGAAGGGACCTTTAGAGACCATCCAGTCCAACCTCCCTGCAGAAGCAGGTTCACCTAGATCAGATGGCATAGGAACACATCCAGCCGTGTCTTGAAGACCTCCAAGGCAGGAGCCTCCACAACCCCTCTGGGCAGCCTGGGCCAGGGCTCCCTCACTCTCATAGTAAAATAGCTTTTTCTTATATTTAAATGGAACTTTTTGTGTTGCGGCTTTATCCCATCACCCCTTGTCCTGTTGCTAGCTAGAGGCAAAACCAGGTGAAGGGCTCACGTGACTGCGAACAAAAAAAGCAATTTTCACATGGCCTCTTCCCAGCTGAACAGAAATGAGCAAGTCTGGCACAACTCAATGTTCCACATGACATGCACAAAGGGTCTAGTTCCAAGAGGTGCTGAAGGTCTACGAGTACTGAGAGCTGCAGGATCAGGCTCTACTCACTAATGACTTTTCGTGGGGTGGTGGGGATTAGCTACAGTGTGACTCCTGCAGTCATTTGCTGCCTGAATGGAACAGGAAAAACCCTTTTCTGACTTCGAAAGGAAAGGGTTTTGTTGAGAACAGCCCCTTTTCTTTTCCCTAGACAAAAACAATGTTTTTTTTCTCACTAGGCTTTACTTGGAAATGCTAAGGGATGTGTCACCCCTTCCAGAGAATAACAGGCCAACTACTAGACCTTTAACAGAGGACCAAGTTGTTGTTATACAGCCAATAAAAAACTATTGAGGTGGAATCAACCACAAAACCATGGGTCCTCTGTCTGTCCAGCTCTCTTCCCAGGCACTGGAAACCTCAAATTCCTGACCATGGTGACAGCCTGAACTAGCAGCCAAAAGAGCACAGAAACACTAGTTTTTGCCTCCTATACCTGCCAGACAAGTTCCTCTCCGAGGAAACACACAGAACAATGGTGTAGATTATCTTCTCCCCTCTATGCTGTTCTGAAGGCCATATATATATATATATATAGTCTCATCCATGGCTAAAGCTTTCTGTCATAGGACTGCTTTAACATATTCAAAACTATCAACGCCTCTGTTATTACTGCAATTCAATATCTGAACACTAAAAGTCCTGTGTACTGTACCTTGAAATCATTGTTATTATTTTTCTCAGAAAACCCTTCATCAAATTACATCATTAGGATGAAAATCCATAAGTGGTCTTCACACTGGGTATGAATGTGAAATGAAAAGTTTCAGACTCTTGCCTGTCCTTTGGAATGAAGCATCAGAGAGTTTAAAGAGTAAAACATGAATTTTGATTAATTCAGCTGTTTACCTTAGAAAATGACACACACAGATGGAATGTGAAACCTCCGAAGGTTATGGTTTACAAAAGGAAGGTAAAAAAAAATCCTTTAATCCCCTAATTTTTCCCAGAGTTGTCAACACTGGTACCTGTAAGTCAATGGCAAGTCTGCTAATTCCAGCAAAGTCTTAAAACATTTACAGGCATAGACATTTCTAAGCAGGAAAAGAAGAGGGCTCAAACTTTCAGACTTTGGCTAATGCTCCTCCATCAGGATTCAACCATTTTATAGCTACAGATAGTTATCCATTACAAGCTCACAAAAAAGTATTTTAAGGTTTGGTGTTCTTGCATGTACAATGAGATTCTTCTGGGTGTACCAAAAGGAAAACACCACCTAGAACCTGCAGCAGTACTTAGCTCTAAAGTCTTCTCTTTTTAAAAGCATGCCAAACAATCCATCCAAGACAATAAATAGGCTTTCACCTCCTGTATGACCCAGCCATCAAAGCTGGTAGAAAATGTTGAGTTATCAAAGGAATTGAGTCTATACCTGCTAGGGCAGTAAGGAACAGTATCCACTGTACAGAATTGAGGGAGAGTTAACTACTAGCCTGCATGCCAGAAAAGCTTCATGGTACTGCCATGCATCCTTTCAGTCAGCGTCGCACTTAGGTAAGTTGTTGCTTCAGCACCAGCTTTAGGAGTAGCCAAGGTCACAGAAGCAAGAAAAGCTAGAGATATTTCAGCACAGAGGCTGAAGTCTGTATTTGCAATCCTCAAACCAACTGTGGAATTGGATTCGCTTCCAGTAGCAAATAAATAAAGGCTGAGCCTTCTAGTCTAGATGATGAAAAACCTCTAGTAGTACTAGTGAAATGAGGAAAGGCAAGGCAATGCAAGGTGACACTTTTTCAAAGCCAGAAGACATCCTTCTGGGCCTTGTGTATTTATTTACATGTGTGCACACACACAAAACCAAATCCAACTTGTGTCCCTGTTGCTAACCTCTGCTGGCACTCATGTAGTGCCAGTCTAGTTTGCTGTATGATACATAGCAACCTGAATATCCTTCAGCAGTATTAACTGAGAGCACTGGGTTTGAAAAAAACACACAGTAATGCTAAATAATGCATTTCTGTAAATACTGATTCTTCACTAAGCATTGGTGCTGTCAGGGTGGGGGTTTTCAAGTTAAAACATGCATGTATATATACAGGCGTGTGGAATAATTTAGAAGACTGTGGTAATGTGACATGATTATCAAAGGAAAGGTTACAAAAGCAGTATTCAGCTCTACACATGAGATCACATACAATAAGCAAATAGAATCACTATTTACAAAACCACACTAATTCACAGCTTATCTCAACTGTAGATTGTAACAGACCAGGAAAAGAAACAACCAACCACAAACCACAAATTATTTTCCCCCAGCTGGATTTACGTGGCCATGACTTAGAGGAATTTCAACTACAGGCTTGTTGCAGTGAGCAAAGTGTAAAGGTGTTGAATGGTATGGTTATTCAGAAGAAAACTAGAGCCTTCTCTTTCCCTTCACAGGAAAAACTTCATTAATTATAAGGAAGCTGGTCAATATACAAATTAACTCAGCCCTGTGAGGGGTTGTTGCCACAATAAAGATTCTCACATGTTATCCACCTGAGTTTGTACTCTGCAGACTACCTCATCAACTTTCCTTCTACAATTTGTTTCAAAAGGACTCTTTCAATAAATTTATGGTTCCTAACACCAGAATTTATAAAGCACTAAAACACCACCTCTGGCTAAGTGAAGTAACGTTTCTGGTAACATCTATATACAGACTACAAGGTGACTTGCTGGACAAATTGCCTAGTCTAGTAATACATTTACTTCATATTAACAACTCTGGTCTGCACTGCACACCTATATATAAAGAACTGCATTGGGCATATATGTCTGATATATTTAAGACATATAACTTAATGAACTTGTGTTTATTCCAATTAGTTATTGGAATACAAAAATCAGTCGGTCCTGATACTTCACAAAGCTCATTCCTCTACTCCTAAACTAGTTTGGTCATGGACTATTTTAAATTTTGAAGCCATTCAATCTCATACCTACCTACATTTTAACAAAGCAAATACCTTCCCCAGCAGAAAGAATACTTTCATTTTCCAAGAGTGAAAAGCTATGCAACTTCACTTTTACTATCTTAAGCTACTTTTAGCCAGTAAGATGTTAGTATTATAGAAAGTCTGTTCACAGAACAGCAAAGAAAGAAGCTTCAAGCAAAGGACAAATTGTTTCACATTTACTTTCTCTTCTGGATTTTGTGATTTTAAAAGTTTTGGAGTGAGTATTTTCAACTTTGTATGCACAAGACTGGGAAACAAGTTAGAGAAAAGCCTAATCTGATTATCCCTTCAAGTCTCAGAAATCGTTCCTAATTCAGCCAAAGTCAAGTTAGGCAAACGTGTCCAAAATTTGAAGGATCTAAAAGCACTGTAACTTGAATCCAAGTTTACCTGAATAATCTGTTCACCATCATTTTCAGAGAATACTGAGAAGGAGATATGTTTAAAATGTATCTGCATGTGTGTCAAAATAACACTGACATGGAAACTTGGACAATCCAAAGATGAGCACTAACGAGAAAACCCCAAAGCCCTAGAAACACGAGGATATAAAACCTAGTCTGTGCCCTTGGTATAACTCAACTGAACATTGCCTGCTTCTCTGGATAACTGCAGTCACCATCATCTGCTGTGTTTTTATTATTGTTGAACAGGGAAATAAACGCAGTAGGTAAATAAAGCCAGTACTGGAGAAAAACCACTTGGCACATTTAGTCCAACTATATGAAATCTTAGTTGTAGTTATCCCAAAGAGCTGTGAGATATTTTTATTACCATGACGAGGTCATAGCAGTTAGAGGTACCATCTAAAAAACTCTTCTTTGTTCTGAAACATCAGCTGAATAGTGCATTGAGCAGGTGTATTTTAAGGTGTTAGGTGTTGAGAGGACTGAAAACTTTAATAGCCAATAAAATAACAGCTTTAACCAGAGCAGGTATGCATCTTCATGACTTGTTCAGATTTAAGTTGGTTCGGGGGTGTTTTATTATTAAATAATGCAGTGTTATTTACTGAAGCAGCAGCTACCACCCAAGAAGGCTAAAGTAACAGAGGTAGCAAGACAAAGAGGTTCAGAGTCAAAGACAATAGCATACACTAACATTCAAGAAAATTCCGTCAATGTAGAGTTCTAACTTCAAGGATAGTCTTCATTTATGGTCCTTCAAAGTGTAGCTATTGCTGTCCTGAACATAAAACAAAGCTCTGAAAGCTTCAGAATAAGGCTGTACTTTAATAATAAAAATAATGAGATGAGAAATGTCCCTCAAGAAATTTGTTGTAACGCACTTTGAATTGTGAGATGAATTCATATTAAAAGTAACATTCCATTTCTGTGACTCTCTTGACACACACTGTGCCCTGGCAAGGAACAATTATGTCACTACATGTGCTCTAATTAAATATTTATGCTAAGAAAAGAAAGTATGTGTCATCACAAAAGCAGACCATATTTTGTAAAGAGGTAATTCTCTTCTATTACTCTGACTAGAGCTCAGAATGGAGGAGACACAAGAGAGTTAAACTCTCCTGTTATTATGGCTGAATAGCTAACACTTACAAAGGCCTTTTCAGAATTATGTGATGCAAAATGAGCTCAAAGAAGGATGAAGATGCAACTCTCAGACTCCTAAGAGAATAAACATCCTGGCGGGGGGGGGGGGAAGAAACAACAACAACAAAAAAAAAACAAGAAATATTTTGAATCATCCTCTTTCTTTTACCTCTGCTTCCTCATTAGTATGGGTTTGAGGCTCTTTCCTCCAGCATCAGGAGCCAAGCTCCCAAGCAAGTGGCACACTTTGTTCTATGTTCTTTCAGGATATGGAATTCCTTTCCTTGTATCCTCTAAAAAAAAGAGTTAAAACTCTCATCCCAGCTCTCTTTGGCTGTATGAGAAAATTTCCAGCTGAACTCACAACACTTAAGTGCTATGGAGTTACAAGGTATCTAATTACGTGTAAATGATCCAAACATTGGAAGATAATAAACCATCTGACCAAATGTAAATTTTATGTGCACTTACTCCCAGAATTCCATCACTGGAGAAGTGGCATTCTGTAAAGAGACTTGACTGCAGTTGCTCATATTAAGCTTTTGAAATTCCACACAGTTTTCTGTAAAAGAACAACAACAAAAAAAAGTTTGCTCTACTGACATGTAAGTACGTTTCCTCTTGTGCATCTTCTAGCTCATGCATCTTGCAAAGCCACTGTTGTATAATACATACTTTCCATGTAGTTAAAGGATTTCCAGGTGCACTAAAATGCCACAGCTGCTGTTTCTGCAGCACTGTGTTTTGATCACCTGATCACAGGCCTAACCCAGAAAAATATCCACACAATGCACTACGTTCTCTTGTTACACTTTCCACAGGCACCACTGCAATGGCAAGGGCTAACAAAACATTGGAGGCAGAAGAAAGACACTGAGAAACTGAGGCAATTGACTGAGAATCACAACTTGCTGCCCCCAACTGCTGGTTCAGTGGCCAGTGGTAACAACTGGCTTTTGAAACCTTAACAGCAATAAGTTTCCACTTTGCCTCATTATGACAAGTGAAAAAATCACTCTGGTTTATTATTATGACACTGTAGCAGTTCAGCATTGGCTAAGCTCCTTTGCAGGTTTGCCAAAACTGATACTGCAGCCTTCCACATCTATTGGGCCCAAGATAGCTCCTTCAGATAACTTGAACTGTGAGATTCAGGGAGCTTTAAGTGTGCTCAAAGAACATCATAATGACCAATTAATAAAACCCATGAAAGACAGTACAAGTGATGCATGATTTGAAATCAAATGGTAATATGTGGTGCAAATGCAAGAACTTCAGGCATATGGACATAAGGGCAATGGCATGTATTACACTCCATAGATGTTTGTAAACTTCAAATACAGTAAGTAGAGCATTTCAGACAAAAATATCCATAAGAGGACAGCTGCAGAGCCCCTGTACTGCAATCCCTTACAAACACACACCTCGTCTTTCGTGTAAGAGGCTACTTTGCCTGCAGGAAGGATTATTTCTGTGACTAGATTTTCAGAAGTAGATTGATTAGCCTTATCCCTCAACATCTGGCAGTTAAAAAAGCAGATTTATAGTTCTGCATTGAGTATTTTCCTCTCCATTCAAACTCCTGATTCCATTAGAGCAAAAGAGCAAGACTGGAACCTGTCATCAGGTCATAAGCTCTTCAGTGGAATTCACTTACTGTATTCAGGGAGAACAGATATGATTGCAAATGAGTCTTGGGATTTAGCCAGACTATCTTACAGAATTAACAAAATCCAAAGTCTTCTGCTATCTAACATATTCTTCAGGAACAAATGATTATACAATCACCTAAACCAAAAGACATGAAAATGTCTTCACTCCAGGATTCTTTTATCATGGTGTAGTGTGACGTCACTGGCCCACTTCCACAGACTTTTCTACCAAAATAGTTTTGTAAATATAAATCAACTACTTGGAAGCATTGATATAACATTAATCTCTACTGAGGTCATACCTGTATTCCATTCGTGCCCACAGGTAGCCCAAGGAAGCTCTGTAGTAAAGCAGTTAAACAAATAGAAGATGGCCCATGCTAAAATGATGATGTAATACACATTTAGATGTGCCTCTATAACTTGAGTAGCATATCCAATGCCTAGAGACAAAAGAAACAGGTGAGGCAATATATAAACTTTTACTCTCAGGTACTTTAAAAGCAAATGTTTACTACTTTTAATATGCTTTCAATTGTGATACAATTTATTTTACTTCAAATTTAATGTATTCTTTTGCAGTCGGACACAGAAACTGTTTGTTACCTTCAAATAGGGGACAAACTTTCCTCCAGCATGTAATGCCTCCTTCACTAGTGAACTGTCCCAAGGCAGTTTCCAAGAAAAATACTGGTATTCCACAGCAAATAAAAAAAACCACATATGGGATGAGGAAAGCACCTGCAAACAAACGTTGAGGGGGTACTGATTAGAATGAATACAGTTCTTTGACAGTCTAGTGAGAAATTAGTTTTCTTAATAAAAGGAGGATCACCTTTTAGCCACTTCTCAAGCATCGTGCTGAAAGTGCAGAAAGTGCTTACTCCTGACCTCAAATATCAAAAGTTAACCTTTAAGCCAATGTCACAGACTAAAGCAACCAGACAAGTTCCTCAGTACAGACTAAGTTCTGCTCGTGTGTCTCAAATGCAGAAAAGACAAGAGTCTTGCTCAGCCACACAGTTCTGCCTCAGTCATCATCAAGTCACTCTACAGTGTCATCTCTTCCTTGCTTTTTTAAGGAAATCAGGGATGAAGAAATTCAATCCAAGCAGTCCTTTGTATGTTATTTGGATAAATCTGATGATAAGGATCATGAAGAGAGAACAATGAAGTTAAACTTCAGAACTATTAACAAGAATGGGCAAGCCAGCCATGGCCTTTTCAGCTAGAAATATTAACGGGAAATTACAGGAAAATAACAAAGCCCTTTGACTACATAGAGAATTCATTAACATATAAGGCATTAAAAAGTTTTTTCCTCATTCCCCAAGTACTCAGGCTTTCTGAAGAGGATGAGGTAGAAAGTAAGCAACTACACTGGTTTAGACTGAAAGAAGAAAGGAAAGACATACTGTCAAGAAAGCACAACATAAGCAATTCTGCCATTTTTACTCAAATCAGGGACATTTTCCTGCTTTAAACAGGCAGATTAGCACAATGAAGGTCTGGATAGAATAGTTTATCTGAAGTTGCAGGACATTTAAAGCATTGACTGTCTAATTAGAACAATAATTATCAAAATAGTTATGAACAGCAGTTACAGAAATAAAGGTTAGTACATCATTCATGTGTAGTATCCAGGCCTCAACCTACTGCTCTCTAACAATCCCACAATACCGATTAACTTCATGTAAAGCTCTCATTGAATGATGCAAGCATCCCACCATCCATTCCATGTTGAATCAACACAAGGTATGCTAAACACACAAAAGTTTTGATGAATACATTTTTTCCTAGAGAGATGCATTTCACAGGGCTGTCCATCAGTGCACACGTGGATCAGTTCTTTAGAGCATTAGCAACAGAAGCATATCCTTCCTTCAGTGGGAGTCCTGAAGGTCAATTTGATCATTAATGAACATCACTTTAATAGTTATCCCTCTAATACTGAGCCCGTGTCAGAATATTAACTATGAACAAAACATTTCTGAGTATACTTCAGGAAAACAACTACAAGGCAAAAAGGTATTCCATTCATAATCTTGGACAAAACCACACCAAACCCCAAACACCACAACACATCCCCAAACTGCAACAACTGTTATGCTTCAGTCATTTTGATTAGAAAGTTGAGACAACTACATGCAGCTGCTTTGATTTGCAATTTCTTTCTTCAGGCCCAGTAGATCAAGAGAGAACTTTCCCTTCGACCTGGCAGTTTGCCTGTAGTTGAATCTCAGCTGCAACTCAAGCAATACATGTGGGTTTCACAATTAAATCCTTGCACCCAAAATGTGGTTCCTCTGTACTGTGCAAATGGCTTAAACAAAGTCCTTACAGGCAGAGCAAACTGCTGGCCTGCGTCAAATCAGACTTGGTCAATAAATAGACACAATCACAGCAAGTTTAACATGGCAACTTGTTGAAAGTGAAAGGTTTACATTTTACTCTATTTTTCCAATCAATTCTAAAACAAGTAATGGAAATTAGAGGACATCAGTTTTTCCCGATCAAAAACAGGTCATATTTCAAAAAATCCTTAATTCTAAACATGAAATCTATTTTCCTTAAAAAATACCCCACTAAATATCCATAAGAGAAAATGAAATCATAGGAGCTAATGCCTACTCTATGCGTTATGACTTAAAGTACTGGAGCAAGATCAAACTTCAGAAGCTCCATACTACTGTTTCTAGATTCATAGAATCTAGAATGGTGAGGGTTGGAAGGGTTCTGTAGAGATCATCCTGTCCAACCCCCCTGCAGAAGCAGCTTCATCTAGGCGAAGTCACACACCAACGTGTCCAGGTGGGTCTTGAAGACCTCCAAGGAAGGAGCCTCCACACCCTCCCTGGGCAGCCTTGGTCAGGGCTCCCTCATCTAAACACTGAAACAGTTTTTTCTAATGTTTAAATGGAACTTTTTGTGTTCCAGCTTCATCCCATTACCCTTGTCCATCAAAAAAAGTGCTGCCCCAACCTCCTGACACCCACCATTTAGATATTTGTCAATGTTAATGAGCTCCACTCTCAGTCTCCTCTTCTCCAGACTGAACAGCCCCAGGTCCCACAGCCTTTCCTCATATGAAATATGCTCCAGTCCCCTGATCATCTTGGTGGCCCTGCACTGGCCTCTCTCCAGCAGTTCCCTGTCCCTCTGGAGCGGAGGAGCTCAGAACTGGACACAAATTCATTCTGTATCTAGCAAGCTATTTCATAACGACCCATGTATCTTACCACTGTCTTTACCACACACTAAGAAGTTTTCTCTATTTACACCAAATGCATCAAACAAGCCCAGCTCTGGTCTAATTGCAGCGTGGCATTCCAGGCCATAGACCAAGCCCTCATTGAAAAAAACTGAAGTCAGTGGCAAATCTCCCGTGGTGCCAGGAGATAACCAACTGAACCACACACATTCATTCTATTCTTAAAGAACAGAGTGGTGATTAAGCATGATATTTAAGTAATTACTTTTCCACCAAACCAGAGATTTTCCTACCTATTGTTTATAGCCTCAGGAAATGATAACATGCCATTTTGACAAGCTAGCATCTAAAAGGCACGTAAAGGTCACTGTATGAATAAGGAAATCTTCATTGGATACTGAGAAAAATATTTCTCTCTTTCCCTCTGCCAAAATTTCTCTGGGGAAACTTTGACAACTAGTAAGAAATTGTTCTGTGAACCATAGCCACCATATTAAAATCTGTGTACTAAGAGCAGTACTTGGTAGCACCATTCTGAAAACAGGGGAATTGTCATTGTCTTAATTTTGCCAAAGCACAGAGAAAGAAGCTGCAAGCCATAAACAGTACTAGCCTTATAGAAACAGCAGGCAAATAGGAGCAAAATATCCCTGTGTTTAGATAACTTTGCCTAGCTTTTGAGGGACAAGGGGATGAAATTTCGTGCAGCATTTTTAGCCAATCAAACCCATTAAAGAACAGATCTTTGCATATAAGCCACTGAAGACTTTGTTTTTTTCCCAGCCTTTATGCTTAAACTACACCACTGATTCAGGCCTCAAGTGGGGAGAGTGTTGAATCCAGTCTACAGAATTCTAAACTAATTTTATTTACTTTTCTTTCCTCAGTGCTTTGCAAATCACAGTTGACATCCATATTCTTAACTATCATCTTAGTTTAGACTTAACTACCACCAATACATGCCTCGTGCTATCCTTCTGTAGAAGTTTAGTCTGAATTTTTCTTTCTCAAATAAACATTCTTATCCTAAATTTTATAGAGTTTGCTCTCCTCTTTCAGGAACAGGCAGCTTTTACATCTTCCTCTACCCTACTGGAGTCATTTGGAAATCAATGAGCAAAAGAAGTGTAGTTGAGTTAAAGAAGTTTTCATACAATGAAGCAAAAAAAGTAATCTTCAGTAGCATTATCAAAACCAGTAGTCATCCTCTCCAAAGCATACTGGTGTGATAAATAAGCTGCCACATTCTTCTCCACATCTGGTAAACTTAATGAAGTATGCTTGGGTCAGTATTCACATGCAGAAGAAACACACAATGGACTACCATAACAGAACACTGGCAGCTTCTGTATTAAAGATCTTACAGGAGAAAAATATGTCAATTTGCTAACACCAAAGTAACTGTTGAAAGTAAGTCACACAATATTTGGGGAAGGGCAAGAAGAGAAACACAACGGCTTTTTCTTAGTTGACATGCTTAATACTCCCCTGTCCTGAAGGGATACACTGAAATCTTGAATATCTACCTCTTCCTAGTGCAAGAAATGATTGTAGAGCATTCTTAACTGTTTATTTTATGTTTATAGTAAGCTGCAAATCCACATATGACATCCTCTTACCTCCTCCATTCTTGTAGCAAAGATATGGGAATCTCCACACGTTTCCCAAGCCAATAATCTCCCCTGCCACAGAGAGCACAAATTCAACCTTATTGTTCCAGTGACCTCTTTCATGAACTTTCTTATCATTGCTGTGGACGAGGTTGGTGCTTGAGGCTTCTGGGTCCAAAGCATCTTCTGGCTTGCCATTAATTATAGGAATAGTCTTTTCAGCTGTCATGACTGTTCAGCCTAGAGAATAACAAAAGAAAAACATAGAGGTGTTTTAAGTCACGTTAGTAATAAAAACCTTCAGTGACTAAAGAAGTCCCTCAGCACATCCCTGGCTTCTTATTATGTATGTAAATTTGCAGGTGAAAGTGGAGGAGGCAACTCTATAAGGCTGGAAAAGTTGTAAAGAAAATAGAAAAGGGAAAATGAAGGAGGAAAACAAAAAATAGAAGAGAAGCTAACATACAAGGGAAGGAGATTTCCAAGCTGGGACAGACAACTTCGTAGCACAACATTGTTTTAAGGCATAGATAGCAAAGACTTTCAAAATCCCGCCCCAAGCAAAGGTCTCAGCTTGCTTAATATACCAGAAGACAAGAGACCTGCACCTTCCAGACACACAACTGAGAACAGAAGAAAAGGACATGGAGATGGGGGCCTGAATGGTTCTGGCCTGCCTGGAGGAGTAAGGATGCTCCCAGACTACTCACCCAGGGCTCAGCCTATGCCTGCGCGGCTGGGAGAGGGACAGGGTTTCTATCTCAGGGCTGGGCTCCGAGCGAACCTCCGCGGGGCTGCGGCTCCTTGCTGTGTTGCACTGGAGGCACGGGGCAGGGCAGGCGCGGGCAAGAGGAGACAGGGATCCGGAGGATAACGAGGAGCCGGCGGATAACGAGGAGCCGGGGAGCCTCGTCCTCTCGTGCGGCTGCTGCCCGGCCGGCCGGCGGGGATAGGTTGCTCCCCGCTCTCTGCAGCCGAAATTTGCAAATGCCCAGCCTTCCCTGGAGCGATGGTATAACACCCGCCTCCCCCCCTCCGCCCACCTCAGGCTGTCCCGCCAGCTCCCTCCTCCTCCTCCTCCTCCCCCAAGCATCACCATCCTAGCATCACCATCCGAGCATCACCAGCCACTCGCTCCCCCGCCCGGCGTAAAGCAGCCAGGGTACCCAGCCCCGGTTCTCACACTCCCTACTGCTCCCCGTTACGCGAGGAGGAGACGGGCTGTGCGCGGAGGGGCCGGCGGCAGCGCTGGGGGGCGGCGGCCGTGGCCACGCACCTGCCGGGGCCGCGCTGCAGCAGCCGCGGGAGCCGGAGCCGGGAGGGGCTGCTCGGGACAAGATCAGGCCTGGAGGGTTAATAAAAACCCCACAACTCGCTGAAAGCTGATGAACGGGAGGGGCTGGGTTCTAAAAGTTGGGGGGAACGTTTGGCAAAACGTGGAAACAAGGCGGGGGGACGTTTTCGAGTCGCACTGGGAAAATGCAGAAGCGTTTCTGCCCAGGTTTTTCAAGCTGAAGAAGTGGAAAATAGAAGCAAGAATGGGGGGGGGGGGGGGGGNTGGGGGGGGGGTGGTGGGGTGTTGGGGATGTACACCCACTCTTGTTTCAATTCGAAATTTTGATTAGAATTTGTTTCAAATAGAATCTTTTCTTTCCATTTTCATATTCTTCATCCTCTCCCCTCACCACCCCAAAACCCCTTTTTTTTTGTGTAGGTCAGTTACTTCACAGAATCACACCCATGTTCTCACAGAATTTCCACCCCATGTTTCTCAAACCTCTTCCATTATTCATCTCTACAGCTCCTCCATGGCAAATCCTAACTTAGCTTTTAGCTTCAACTCTTTCCTCAGAGCCAAACTCTCAGTGGCCGCCACGATCACCAACCTTTTGCTCTGCAACTACAGGAGATACATTTTTGAATGTTGTTTCTTAAATGCAGGATTCCATTTAAAAACGCTAGAGGATGCTGTCCCAGAGCCAGAATGATCTTCCATGTGAGTTCTGTCTTGCCCTCCAGCTCCACAGACTTCACATTAACAGTAAAATTATTACTCAGTACCTACAGAAAACAATGGAAAGATGCCCACAGATAGATTTTATATGCACTTTAGCTGACCTTGGAAGCTAAACCTTGCCCATACACATAGCTTCAGAGTGTTTACACCTTGCAGGTTCTACTAAGGTTGAAGTTTTTACAGTTTTAGCTTTAAATGACACATAGCACAAGACGTTGGGACCTCATCCTATGTTCTCTCACTTAAACCGCTTGCACCTAACAGGGGTGTCGTGGTTTAGGCCCATCAGGGAACAAAAGACCACGATTAGCCTCAAGTACCGAAGACTTAAGGATTGCTAAAGGGCAGGGAGGGCTTAATTGCCGCTTAAGGTGCAGGACAAAACACACCAGGCTACTCGGCTTGGGGAAGAAAAAACAGAAAACAATTTAATACCAACTAAAACATAAAACCCCAAAACCAGAACCAAAACCAAAACAACACAGAATGGTACAGAGATGAAGAGTCCGACCAGCCCTTTAAGACCACCTGCTCCCCACCCCTCTCCTCTTCCCGGGCTCAGAGCCCTGATCCCGGTGTTTTATACCTCCGTCCCCCCTGAACGGCCCAGGGGGGCAGGGAGTGGGGGTTTCAGTCAGTCCGTTCCTGGTGGCTTCTGCCGTTTGTCTCACCTCATGTTGCCGACGGAAGGAAGACCCGGGCACTCAATATGAGTGATCAACGAGCTTCCTTTATTAATTGTACTTATCCAATACTTATACTATGGTTAATTAGCTCATCCATAGTGCAAAGCTGAGCTCCTAATTGGTGCATGTACAAAGGATCAGTGCCTCCCGCTTTTCCCATGCCTTTCTTACTGCAAAAACAACCTGTTATTGTATAATTGCAACAGTCAAAGATAGTGTGGCCTTGCCTCCCCAGCTACACCAGCTGTGTGCTATGATTAACACATTCCTCCTCAGTCAGCTGCAAAACATCTAGGTGCTTTTTCTCATGCAACCATTTTCCCACAACCTCAGGGCAAGTGGGTTCTGCACCAGTCCTCCTTGCAAGTCCGTGAGGTACCACACACACATGGCAGCCCTGCACGGGCTGCACCGACGCACATTTGTCCCAAAACCCTGCACGGGCTGTACCGATGCATTTGTCCCAGAAGTTGCCGCTCCTGTCTGCCTCTCGTGTGGGGCTGCTCTGCGGTGCACAGGCTCTCCAGCATGTCCTGTGCCATGACCACCTCTCCCACACAGTCTCTGGCCCGTCCGGGCACACTCACATGAAGTTGCTGCTGCTGATCCATAGGTTGCAGGGGTACCAGCTGCACTCTCACCACGGCTTGCAGAGGGGTCTCTGGTCTGATGCTCCATCCTTCCTCCTTCTCCGACTGTGGGGTCCGCATGGTCGCCTCCATCTTGTACCACTCTTACACCTCCTGCCTCGCACCTCAAATTCCCGTCCCTAAATCACAGAGGCGCCAGATCGGCCCAGCCGGGCTGGGGGTGGGTCTGAACCCAGGAGTCGGGGGAAAGTCTAAAAAACTTTTACCGGGTCTTCACTGCAACCCGCTCCCCCTGTTACTAAGCAAAAGCAACTCCTTGCTAAACCATGACAAGGGGTCACGATGAGGTCATTTCTTATTGATACATACATATACAGTGCTAGTCAAGCCTATACTGTGAAATTTAGAACTTTCAGTGGTAAAACCATGACAAAACTGTAGAATTCTTATTTTTTGTTAAGGTATCCTCCACAGACACCATTACCAGTGCTAGGTTTGGTTTTGGGTGGTCTTTTTGTGTTTTGTTTTGAATGCAGCTGGTATTCATTAACTGAGGATGGAAAAGATCAATTTTTCCCAACCTGGCTTTGTACGAACCAAACTCAACTTTGATGGTTTTTCCTTGTTTTATATTTTCCTCTTTTTTTCATCTAGTTTTCAGCAGGGATCAAAAAAAAAGCACCGTTTTTCTGTATTCCAGCCAGGCTGAGCAAGCTCAACAGGATATACTTAAACATCAAAGCTGAAACTGAATTCTTATTCCATTCCTGAGAGCAGTTCTAAGGGAGAGCAAACGTTTGACTGATAATTCAACACGAGGGAGATGAGTCTTCTTCAAACAGACTAACGATTCCAAATTGAAGAGGCCTGCTCCAAAGAACAGTCTATAGGATGACTGGCAGATGCAAAAGGTGTTTAATCACTTCTGATGTGTTCAGTATTTCGAACAATTAATTCCTGGTGACAAGTGTTTTATCTGAAGCTGCATTCTTGCACTGATTCCCATTCAGTATCCTGAGGAGATCATGGAAGTAATTGCTATCTGCTAATCTTTTTGAATACTTTACTGCAATGCAGCGCAGTGTCAGCAACATGAAACTTCCCAAACTTTAAAATGGATTGATAACTCTGCTTTTTTCATCTAGTGGATCTTCCTCTAATGCAACGAAAAAAATCTTAGGATTACAGGCTACACCTTGGTTCATACACTAACCTAGTGTTTCTCATGCTCCTCATCATGCATTCATGCCTGCTTCTGTCAGTCTGTTGGGAGATGTTCACTTGGCGTGCAATTAGAGCTCAACTCAGTGTTTGGGATGAGCAAACCTTGCAACATGGCTGTACTGTAAAACAAGAGAGTAATAGTAACCAATATCAGAAGGATGTTAATAGCAAAACCAGTATCTACTACTAAAATATTAGTTAACGAAAACATTAGTGCGTGTCCTGTACAAGGGACAGCATCACACATCAAGTAGTCTATGTTCAAGTAGAGTTCTTCTGCAGTCTCCTCCACTCCTAATAATGGAGCATCAGTTTGCAGAAGCATTTAAAATTGTCACCTCCAATCCAGTTTCTTGGCCATTCCTCTCAATTTCCACATTAAAACGGCATGACTTATCAAAACAATTCGAGTTCTGCTTTATTCAGATTTACCTCCACATCTTCATCTTAAAACTCCATGTAGGGAGTAGTCAGGAGTGGGAATGGAAACCCAAAAATAAAGACAAAGAAAGGTACTGGGAAGTATCAAATTATTATTATTCAGATTTATAAACTAAGATTAACAAAAGTGAGGAACTAATGGTGTAATTTGAGAAAAGAACCTCCAAGACAGCCACATTCCCATGGGATTCTGCTAGGATGCTGAAATACATAGCCCAGATGCATCTAGGAAGATGTACTGTATCCAAGCTGCTTTGGTCACTAATAGAATCATTCTGACTCTTTTTCCATTTATTCTTTCTTGGACTCGTAACTGTTCTGTACTTTCAAGACACAAATACATAGAGTGTTAAGACATACTAACACAGGGTTTAATTCTTCTGTGCCCAGTCCTACATGATTCAGAAAGAAGGAAAGAAAGAAAGACAAGAAAGACAGAAAGACAAGATAGACAAGAGAAAGAAAGAAAGGAAAGAAAGGAAAGAAAGGAAAGAAAGGAAAGGNGCACACTTCACTTCTTATGCTTCAGGTGTCTAACTTTCCCTGGAAATCAGGATGTTTTGCTTATCCTGTGCTTGAAATCCTTGTTAGGATGACTCATTTTCTGTGGAACTACAGTTAGACAAGAGTGAAGTCTCTGCTACACTGTGTAATCTTCTGGCCCACATCTATGCCTCCAGATTTTTGCAGTATTCCTGATTAAAACAAACAAACAAAAAGAAGCAATGAGTAGGTGTCCAAAACAAGAGTTCTCATAAGGATTACAGCTACAATGAAAAAAGCTAATTTTCTAATAGATCAATGCAACATTCATGACACAGTTTAATGTGAGCATAAGTCATGTTCTGGAGCTGCAGAAAGGAAAGGGTTTGGCTCCATTACTTCTCCTTATTTAACTACTTCAACTCTTGATTTCTGTGTTGTTTTAAGCCATATAGAACCCTGTGTAAATATAATTGAAGGGAGGAGGGAGCAACAATCCTCTCCAGATTTAAAAGCTTCAGTTTAGATTTGATATAAACAAAACCTGTACAAGCCTTATGTAAAGATTTCACAGAGTTAAAGTCTTCAAGAGTAAATAGCTGCACAAAAGAACTACAATAAGAATTTCATCGTTGATAGTGATCTGACACTTTATTTTGGATGAAGAGCCTAAGATCATGAAGCAATTTGTGAACAAGACAGACACCTTTAGCTATGCTATTATAGACTGGTCTTAAGTCAAAAAGCAATAGGCTGTTTAATTCGTGCCTGTTCAGTTTTCTGCAATGGGAAACAAAATGATTTCTTTGTTGGAGATCAACTTTAAGGCAACAACTGACTGCTAGGCTTCTATTTAGAAAGGCTTAACAGCTATCATTGTAGATCTCTCTCAAATTTATTACTCAAGCCTCACAATGGTTGAAATGCTGAATTTAGATTTCAAGAGAGCTGTGAAAACCATATTTTCCATCTATTGATGTTGCCCTTTGGGGGTCTTGCCTTGTCCCTTGCTGTCAGTCTGAGATCCATATTCTGTTACATGCAGTTTATCTTCTAGACCGTCTTATTTTCTAAACAGGAGTGGGGATATATTCCACAATATGAGTCTTTTGCTGCAGACTTGTGCTAGCATGTCTTCGTCTTTGGATCACCTCTGAGGCACCTTGCTGTGAAAGAGTTTCTTGGTGCCTTGTCAGACAGACTTTTCTGAGGGTTACTCAGTAACTGCTTGTGTTAAAACATGACAAAGGTGACCCAATGTCTCACGAGAAGGGTGGTAGATATCATGGGTTCCTCATGTTGCCACATACGAGTGAGCACCATTCCTGTTGTGTTTTATGGAGACACACCTGCACTAATATGGTCAATAGTATCTTGAGCTTTCTAAACATGAGTTTTACAAACAAGACAGCACTTAGAGGGAACCTCTAATAGTGAGGCTTATATACAACATTCAAGAGTTAACAGTCATCCATCCAAATCGAACAGAGACCCCTTCTACATCACATCAAAGTTTTATCTGACAATATAAAGCATTTTTCTATATATTGACAATAAAATAACCATCCTCCAGTGACTGAGCAAATGTATGCAGCCAAAGGTGTCCAACAACACAGAGATTAAGAGTAAAATGCACTAGTGTTTGGTGAGAAAGGGAAAATATCTCTCCAAGTGACAGCACTAAAAGAGATGATGCCAATGGAACAATGTTTTAATGGGATCTACAAGCGAGACTAAACAAAGACTTCAAAAAATCAGATCTATTACACCACAACTGCCTTACCACTGGCAGTAACTCATTAAGCATTTTTCCAGATCACAAACTGAACTTGCAGTCTTCATGCAGCTACCTGTACCATCAGTATGCCAAACTCATAGTTACAGGGAGGTGCTACAACCTGGCAAAAGAATGCACTCTGAGGAAAGTTAGTGCTCAGAGCTTCTGGATGTATTTTCAACTATATCAAGATTTCCAGGTTTGTATTATTAAAGGTACTTAGTGAATATTAAAATCGAATTGAATTCAGATTATAGATACTCTCTGTAGGCAGCTGAAGTTCTCTATCTTATCCCAGGCATCTTTCCTTGCTGTAGAAGCAAGCAAGGTAAGGAGTTGCTTTGTGCACTGAAAACAACAGATTCATGTAGGGAGAATGTAAGGATTTACAAAGTTGAAAGAATTTAACAACTCTGCACCTCAAGTGGAAAGAGTGAACCCAACAGGAAGAAGCATCTCCTCCCATCCAGAGGTAATGGTCCCATCTACCCAGACTTTGTGCTAATATACGATTTTTGCAAAACTTCAGGCTTTACACTGAGTCTATAGAGCACTAATTCAAAAAACATTTTCCATCTTATAAATTAAGCTAATCATCAATAGTTACAGTAAATAAACATAGAAAAGTCACCATCTTGCGATTCTATTAAGAGGTCAGTCTATTCCCCCTAGTAACAAGCAATAGAACAAGAGGAAACAGCCTCAAGTTGCACCAGGGAAGGTTCAGGCTGGATGTGAGGAGGAATTTCTTTGCTGCCAGGGCTGTCAGGCATTGGAAGGAGCTGCTCAGGGAGCTGCTGGAGTCACCGTCCCTGGAGGGGTTTCAGAGCCAGGTGGATGTTGCACTGAGAGAAATGGGCTCGTGGGTGATAGAGCTGGGATAAAGGCTGCACTCCATGTGCAGAAATGTCTCTTCCAACCAAAACCATTCTATGATTTTAAAGCCTTCACTTATGCTTGCTTTTTCTCAATGTATGTCAAGGAACTGAAACATTTCTTGATGGAAATAAATGTTTCTTGTTCTGTTCAACAGCTTACTATGCTGACCTGTATAAATTCCCTACTGTACTGGCTTGGGCTGGGATAGAGTTCCTTTGCTTCACAGTAGCTGTTACAGAGCTACATTTTGGATTTGTGACCAAGACAGTGCTGACAGCATATAGACATTTTAGCAACTATTGAATAGAGATTACAGTGTCAAAGTCTTCTCTGTTTCTCATGTTGCTTTGCTATCAAGGAGGCTGTGGGTGCACAAGAAGTTGGGAGGGGGGGACAGCTGACCCCAAATGACCAATTATTCCAGAACAGATGACGTTACATTCAGCAATAAAAGCTGAGAGGGAGACAGGAAGGACAATGTTACAGCATTTGTCATCCCAAGTAACATTTACACATGATGAAGCTCTGCTTTCCTGGAAGTGGTTAAGCATCTATCTACTGATGGCAAGTAGAGATCTCATTTCTTATTTTATTTTGCTTGCACATGCAGCTTTGCTTTACCTATTAAAATCTTTATCTCAGCCCATGATTTTTCTCACTTTTACCCTTCTGATTCTCTCCTCCATGCCCCTGGAGGAGACAGTGAGCAGTTGTGGGGTACTTTGCTGCCTACCAAGGTTAAACTACTACATCTATCCAGAAGCAAAGGACTAGTGTTTCATCTCAAACAGACGGTGAAGTGTCTAAATGCGCTTCACAAATATGGTAACCTTTGCAATACCCACGTTGAGTGAAAGGTGGCAGCAACACTGCACACAGTCTGCCAAAAGCTGCTTGAAAAATCCATCAGTGAAGGACTGCAAATTACCATCAGAAGTGCAGTCAAGATGTGAATGAGAGAGTGGTTTGGTTTGGTTTCAGATCTGAAAAGCTCCAAAAGACAGGTAAACCCATAAGGAAGATGATCTTGTTAGTGATGCAAAATAATAAGAAATATGTACAAGTTACCTTAAAATTCCTGTTCAATTCAGTCCCATGTTATTTTTGGTACTTTATATCACTGGGAATGGAGGATAACATCAATATATTGCTTCACAACTAAAAAAAAAAAAAGAAGTCTCTTGTATTTTCAAAATGTTTCTTTTATTGAGTTTTGGTTTAGATTGAAGCTGTATGTCAGTAAAGCAAAATAATTGCCTTAACATTTTTAATCAGTTCTTATCAAATACACTCTATATAATTAGAATCTTAAGTGTTGGAAGGGACCTTGTATTCAACATTTGTTTACATCTTAGCACTGTAAGCATTTGAGCAGGGATACATCTAGAGTTTGAGAGGAAGTAGTATGTGTTAAATTCTCTAAAGCAGACCTCATATATTCACACAGACACTGTGCTACTGCAACTCCTCTATCACATAAATTACACATGACAACGTGGACTAACTCAGCAAACAATCCTTTCTTGAACTGTCTGCTGGCACATTGCTAATTAACAATTAATTGCCTTCAGCAAGATTCCTGCTGAGCAGATGATGTGATACTGCAGAAGTTTCAGGCAAGTGGCATTTCTGTACACTGCTGAAATGTACCTAGCATTTTTTTTACTGCTTTGCTTTTTGTTATTGCCTTTTTAATCAGAAACATACTGCTTTTATTTTGGTTTGTTTGATGTTTGATTTGGAGTTTCTTTATCATGTTGCAGGACTTGAGTGCTGAAGAAATTCTTTTTACTACCGTACTCTTTACAGCTGTGAAAAGTCAGCTGTTAACTGACATCACATGGACACCTGCAGATTTACCTTCTGTGACTGGGTCAAAACAGAACTTATCTGGTAGATCAGACTATTGCAGTTTATTGGTGTAAAACTGCATCCTCACTGTGCCCAGCAATAGTAAAACCTCAGTGTTCTAAGAGATACAGAATATTCTAGATATTCACTTTCAACAAAACACAGCTATGTGCCAGACCTGCTGCATAGACTTCTTTGTCTTTCACAGCTAAAAGAGGATGTAGCTGTTAACATGGACTCCAGTCTATTCCACTGGAAAGGAAAATGGAGAGGATATGAGGGTACCAGCTAATATGTCATTTCACCTCTGCTGGACAATTCTATTCCCTGATTGGTTAACAAAAGTGAGCTAAGAAAATCAAGACAGAAAAATTCTACAGCAAATGCACACATCCCATTCCCATGCACAAAGCTCCATGTCTAGAGGAACAACGAATGGGAGGAATCTACCTACTTTGCTAGCATAAAGCTTAGAAGCCTGATAATGGGTATGGTGGGAAGGCAAGAGAAGACTTGTACGAGATGCTGCTGCACTCTTTCACAGATGGATGACATCTATTTGGGTGTTACAATTCTGGCACAGAAGATAAAATGGGCAGATTCTTAGGAGTGGGAAAAAGCTTCCCAGAAACTTTTAAGAAACTTGTGAGAGTGCTATTTTAACATGATGTTTAAAGCAGAAGTGTGAAGAATCTTGTTGGGATGATGCAGAATATTTCTAGCAGTTCCTACTCCATCTCATCCTCCATTCCTATCTTATCTACTGGGAAGCTGAAAGTGATCCTTACAGTGTTTTATTATATTAAAAAGATGAGCTTAAAATACACTTGTCTCAAACTCATTTCCAAATGTCTGAGTAGAGTCATAATACCAGAAACATTGAGCCTTACCCATAGAAAACCAAATGCATGAGAGAAGTAATTTTGCAGAAGGTCATTATATGCCTAACTTGTGCCAAAGGCTTATGTTTGACTTCCTCAACATTCTAGTGCTTGTAGGACAAATTACAGGCAATATATCACCCAGAGAGAAGACATTTCATATTCTGAGATATATAGTCCTTTTGGCTTCAGAACAGGAGGAGGGATAAGAAGCTTGTTTGTAACAGAAGAGTGGTAGAACTGCCAAGTGGAAGGAAAGAATCAGTCGGTATTCTGCTGTGCTTCCACCATTATCCTTTACATTAGGCACAGCATCTGGTGAATGTAATCCCCAAAGTAGTATCTTATTAAACTCCTACTCTAGATTATCACTGAAAACATGAAGCCAAAAGAACCCTTATGCATTATCTTCCATGGCAGTTGTTCAACTCTGAAAGCTCAGAAAAAGCAAGACAGTACTTATCATTGTTAGCAAGAAACATAACTGTGATTTAACAAAAATAATGGAATCCTCACTGAAGGTACACGCAAGCTTTAGGCAACATCTTTTGAGAAACAGTTGTTAGGATGACACTGTCTGGTAGGTGATACTGTGATGAGCGCATTGGAAACCACATCAAACAGATCATTGCAGGAATTGTTTTGTGCTGTTGAAATGGAGATAATGGCTCATTGACTTCTGGAGTGAGAGAGCAATGCAAATGCTAGAAAGAAATAAAATATTGGTCTGAGTTATTAAATCCAGGACACCTTTGAGAATAAGAAACTCAGGGAATTTGTGGACTTTATAAATACTTTAGATGGAAAACGTTAAATGTTTGGAATGGTACCTGACACACAAAGGACTAATGTCTTGCCAGTTTGTAGTTCATCCTGGACTATATACTATTAGTTTCAGTAAAAGTATACCATAAATTAAAAATAAAAGTTTGACCAGTAAAAGTACACCATAAATTGGTTTGTTCCATATATATATATATATATATATATAATCATACAATCATAGAATGGAAAGGACCTCTAGAGATCATGAAGTCCAACCTTCCTGTAGAAGCAGGTTCACCTACATCAGGTCACACAGGAACATGTCCAGGCGGGTCTTGAAGCCCTTCAAGGAAGGAGCCTCCACACCCTCCCTGGGCAGCCTGGGCCAGGGCTGCCTCACCCTCTATATATCTATACATATACATCTCTATCTATATATCTACACATATACTTTGTCTATAAGAATAAAATGTTACTTTTCTTTGTCTGTAGGAAATTCAAAGATCAGCTTTTTAAAAGCTTCACTTTTTTCTAACTATTCTTGTCATCATTTCCTGAAGACTAGAAATGTCTAGTTAACTAAAACAGGAAGAATACTAATAAAACTGTCACTAGCATCTTAGGATCTCCTTACCAGATGTTACAAAAGGACATCTTTCCTGATAGAGTCAAGGCAAACAGACATCCTGAAGTGCAAGAGCATGATTGACAGGGACAGATTCACAAAGAACAGGTTTTTATTAGCCCTGCTATTCACAAGTGTAACATTTTTGAGAGCATCATTCTGTGTTTTGCAGTCTGCAAAACCTGTTGCTGAGATTAAATTTTTACTTATGAGTAAAAATTACATAGTGAAGAGGAAAACTATTTGATCTGTAGTGGGATCCATAATCACAATCTTTTGACTTTTCACTGGCTGCATTAAACACAATGACATTTTTGACCAATGCAACATTTACAAGCCTTTCAGCACATTCACCACCTAAAGGCTCCATCTTTTCTGATGAAGAGGGCCAGAATATGGCATTTGTTTAGGTTTTTTTTCAGTTTGAAAGGTTTTTGTGCGTCTTAAATATTGACTGTAGGTAAATTTAAAGTAGCTGAATCTAACAAGGTATGGCTCCATATCTCATGGCTCTATCTGCAAGTGCATTTATCTTTCCAGAAAGTGTAGTAGTCTCCTCACTAACTTTATACACATAATAGAAAGACATTATAGACTTACATTATAGAATAGATGGGTTTAATTCAGTGTGAAGTTAGTTTTTGGACTTGATGACGTTAAAGGTCTTTTTCAACAGTAACAGTTCTATGATTCTATGAATTCAGAAAGTGCTTTCCCTTGAGGCTTGTTCTAAAAGAATCAATAAGAGCTTGCAGAAGTTAGCTATTCATAGAATCATAGAATGGTAGGGTTGGAAGGGATCTTTAGAGATCATCCAGTCCAACCCTCCTGCAGAAACAGGTCACACCGGAACATGTCCAGTTACTGTTAATGTAACTCATTTCAGGTCCTTGTTAGTAATGACAAGAAAGTGCTTTATTTCAGATGCTTGTGTTAAAATAGAAGTAAGCTTACAAATGAAATCCATTGGGGTCTNCTAATGTCTTGCCAGTTTGTAGTTCATCCTGGACTATATACTATTAGTTTCAGTAAAAGTATACCATAAATTAAAAATAAAAGTTTGACCAGTAAAAGTACACCATAAATTGGTTTGTTCCATATATATATATATATATATNTTACTGTTAATGTAACTCATTTCAGGTCCTTGTTAGTAATGACAAGAAAGTGCTTTATTTCAGATGCTTGTGTTAAAATAGAAGTAAGCTTACAAATGAAATCCATTGGGGTCTGTTTAAGCTTGTTAAGAGTTTATCAGTTCAACCCTGAGTTTGTCAAGAGTCTTGAATAAGGAACAGTGTATGGGGTCCCTCTTCTACAGCTGAGTCACAGAACGATGGCACAGAACGATGGTTCCACCTGCTTTCAAAGAGAAAATTTCTAGGTGTAATACATGGTTTTGTACAGACAGGGTTTTGGAAACAGCTTCTTTATAGTGAGCTGCTTCAGTATTCAACACAAAGGAATAATAATGTGAGTTCATTCACTGTATGACAAATCTGCAACATAGATTGCACCTATTAAACACAATTTTGGTAACCTGTAACACAAATCCCCGTGTACCAAACATTATTATATACTGAAAAGCACACTGGAGTTTTATTACACTGACCTTTATTGCAGAGCTGTGATTGTATCACAGCATGTAAAGCAGTGGAAACTGAGTGACATTCTCCAGCAAGACATTGATTTAATTTTGCCCTGTTGCATGAGAGTGTTCACACTGTACATTCTCATGTACACACAATGTTTTTAAACAGAGTTGCTCTACATGATTTCTCAAAGTATGTGTTTCAGAGCTACTTTCCTAACAGCATCCTGAAGTTCCAAGACCTCTTTTATGTTTGCAAATCAGAATCCTGGCCAGACACAGAAAACAACTCATCTATGAGACCGTTTGATTAAAACAAAATTTGGCTGCTGCCTAATGGCTTGCTCAGGAAGCGTTTGGGTTGCATTAAAATGAAGAGGCCAAAGAAAGTTCCTGAGCTGCATTCAAAATCTGATGTTACAGGTCAAAATACCAGTGAATGGTACCTAATCTGTGTAAGGACACAGCAGAAGCTTTCAGGAACAACTTTCACCACCTTCAAAATTCCCCAGTCTATTCCTAACTGAAGCAGATGTAAGTTACAGCTTCATAATAACATTAATTACTCGGTCAAGAACATTTGTTTAAAGAAATGGCAGGAGCTAAATGCAACAAACTCAACACACCCTTCAGTTGTGTGGTTTATATTATTTCTCCATAGATAGTTTGCTCTTAATGAGGACTGTTGTTGTACAAGACATTATTGTACCATAAGTATCAGATGTTGTCAGGTAGAGTAAAACACCTGGAAAATCTGTCTGAATCTACAATTTGCACTAAACAAACATCTTCTTATTCTAATTCTTGACTGAAGTTTCTTAGTTTGCTTTTACAACTATAAAGGAATAACTAATTAACAGCAGCAGTGCCAAACCTCTAGTCTCAAATTTTGCAAAAAATGGTACTTAATCCCAAGTTCTAAATGAGATCTTTCAGCAGTAAATACATCCTACATCTATCTTTGTATGAAATCTAATGAATTGCATACTAGGGTATTCTGTTTACATTTACTTTCTTCACATCTCCTGATAAAACTCCTTTTCAATAACAATAATAGCCTCTCTCATTAATATATATCTGGAGTGTGGCAAAATTAGTGGCTGAAAACTCCCTCCTAGTTTTAAGTATGACACTGAAAACTAAATAGCAATGTTAGGACATAATGGCAAAAATAAACCCCAAACTATAGTGTCTTAAAGTCACTATTAACAAAAGACGTCAGGCAATGTGTTTCCCAAGATTTTCTACAGGACTACGTCAGAGAATGTGCACAACTAAAATCTAACTAAGCAACTAAAAATGAAGACCCATTTTTCTCTCACTATAAATATTATTTTTTCACTAGTTTTTTGTCTGGTTTTTTTCAAGTAATATCTTCTAAGATTTTTTTTTCAGTTTATAATTATAAATATTCCAAAAAATATTCACAGCTATATGAATGCTTTTAATGTTCATGTTAATCAAACAGAAATATTTCCAGTAGTATGAGGAGATTTAGATCTTCAGAATGCTTTTGAAAAGACTGAATTTCAAAAGCTGCAAATAATGAACTCTGGAAAAGAAGGTTCTTTCAAGAGGCAGTGGGATGAGTACACTATACCAAGGAATTTGGTCAGTCAGCTA
This sequence comes from Urocolius indicus, assembly GCA_013401255.1. Classification (NCBI taxonomy): domain Eukaryota; kingdom Metazoa; phylum Chordata; class Aves; order Coliiformes; family Coliidae; genus Urocolius; species Urocolius indicus. The sequence continues at coordinate 71,864 of WBNH01002182.1, forward strand.
TCAAGCCAAAGATGATATCTCATGCAGAAGGCATTCATTCATTCTACCTTTTAAAAAAACAAAGCCACAAACACAAACTAATTTCCCCAAATTTAGAAGAAAAATGTTTGGTAAATTTAACAGGAAACGTATTAGAATGTGATCAGACTGAACTAACAGTTAAAAATATTCTTTAAGTGGTTCACACAATTAACAGTGGTTAATTTGGGTTTGGTTTACTTGGCTTTCTTCTAAACAAGCATGACCATGAAAACTGTCGCTATAATCAACCACAATGGTAAGTAACAATCACTGTATCAGCCTTCTCAGCTGGATTGCTCTGCCAGTATTTCACTTTTTCTAAACTTATGCTTGAAAATCCCTCTTAAGAGCACAACTTTAAACTGGTTTTTTTGCAAGGCATGATTACATGAATGGAATTAAATACGTCTTTTCCAAAACCTGATTTCAAATCTGTATATGGATCATAATTTTTTATTATTAACTTTCTTAAACTGTTCTTTTTATTTGATTTTTAACCTTACTTAATGTGTTATTTAACATTAAAAATAATGAAATAAGTTTAATTCTAAGTACAATCCTTAAATTATTTTTATTCAGTTTTATCTCTAGCATTATAATTCCATTAATAAATTATTTAAGTTGGTGTTACTTGTATATTATGTTGCGTATTATTTTATAGGTTGACATGAAGGGAATATCTTTCCTGTTAAGTTGTTTATATACATTAGACTGTTAAGATCAAAGTAGCTGAAATCTGCTCAAAACCTTGTACTTTTCATTAAAAGAACAGTACTTTGTTAGACAGGTAACGGAGTTCCTGCTGCACACAGACCAAAGGCAGATCCTGGAGAAATTCAATGGTAGCTTAAGTTTGAATTTTGCATTTAGTTCCTTCCCTAGAGATTAACTCCAAATATATTCACAAACACAAAAAAAAAATCATCTCTATATTTTGTGGGCACGGGAAAGGATGTTTAGCATACAAGGCCTACCTCTAGACAAGATTGGCTCTGTAGCTCATGGCTTAAAATGAGCCTCCCCTTCAGATTGTCTAGTTGTTTTAATTGACTAACCTACTACACCATGTACCAGATCAGGCTGTGTATTTGCACCACTGTTTAGATGGAATTGTTTGCATAGGGAATGTTTGTACACTATTGCACAATCTTTCTACAAGTGCCTTCTAAAGAATGCAAACATGCTATAAATAGGAAGCCCATTCCTCATCAACAAAACGTTTGGGGGTGTTTCATTGTGTTGTCAACTTGGGAGCACTATGCCTAATTGCTGTAAGGAGTGATTCATAAGAACTGAACAAACTCTTGGCAGATAAAAAAAGAAACCAAGCCAGACTAGCTCATTTTCATTACTAGCTATGAACTCTGACCAGATATAAATCTAATAAACTTTCCATGGGATTCTGTACAGACAGCAAAGTCTGTGTCAAAACCAGGCACACCTCAGTGGCTGAAGATGAGTTTTCACATCAGTGTTTGGTTGCTCTCAGATAACAGAACTGAATTTATTTTAAAGCCCTGCCTATACAGAAAACAAATGTGGAAACAGAATTCTTACTTCATCAATCTGCAACAGTAACTTCGTGAGAAGCATGGAGAGAATTTCCCTGTCTACAAGCATTCATTACTTGAGTGAACCTAAAGTGCCTCAGTGTTAGTCCCCTGTTAGCTTCCCAAAGAATCTGTTTAAACCTCACAGATTCCAGAAACAATTTAGGAAATGTATTCCATGACCCTTCTCTCAAAGGGCGGAGACCTACAATTGGTAAATAAATCTTTGTTACACAAGCTTAGTTTTAAAAGGAAAAGCCTCCTATTGCCAAATTTTCATGTGTTGACAGAGTAAAAAGATACACTTGTTTATAAGTGTGGTTTTTCCATCAGCTAATTAAAGTTAACAGCTATAAAAAGTGGACATATCACTCCTGCTTCCTTCTAAACCACTTGCTGCAACACAACCAGGTGTCACAGAACGCTGGTAATGTAGCAAAAGTTACTTACTACATGCTGCTATTGAACACTGTTCCAGCAACAGATCTTTCCAAGCAGCAGTCTTCCTCCTCTCCCCAACCCCCCCCCCNTTGAGTGGTCACTCTATTATCTAGAAAATGGGTTTCTCAGCAGGAGCTGTATGACAACAAAACGGGCTCTTGGCTCAGCAACCCAATGTTGTTGGAGCTGAATATCTGGCTGGAACAGGACTTGATATTCCCTAAAATAAGTTCATTAACTGTTTGACCTTTTCTACTTCCTTGGAAGATAAAAGTATCAATGCAAACCAAACACAGCACTGGACCACCTAGGATGTCACTACATCCGTTTATAAACAGAAAGGCGCGTAAAAGTAGAAAACAGCCTCCTCCTGCACCGTGGCCAGAAAGTATATCACAGGCAATGAATCCAACTAAAAGTCATTAACATTCTCCAACACTTTTCTGGTAGGTATACTGCAACAGGGATACACTTTGTCTGCTCAATCACAGTACAGACAGTCTCTTTACACCAATGTCCCCACCTCCTGCGGAATTTCCAAGCTGACAAGTTGATTCTAGGTTTATCACTTTTACATTTAGCAAAATTACTAAAAACCAGTGATAATTCTGCTTTTGCTCCAGCACTGTGTACTTTGTTGCTGCTGTCAATCTTAGTAGCAGGCTAAATCAAGCAGCTACACATTCGTGGATTCCATTAGCTAGAAAGCAATAACATCAGACTTCCCAGTTCTTTGTGCTCATAACAACACACTTAAACTCGTTTTTTTTCTGATCCAATTACACAACTGATATAGGAAAATAATAAGAACTGTAAGAAGAAATTAGGTTCACCTTGACTGCTTGCTGTAGTTATTTTTTCTAGGGGCTTTTCATGAAGATCATCATGGATTTGTCAGGTATTGCTTTGTTGAAATCCCCTCTTTTCTTTGCATTATTCCCCAAGATACCACTAGCTGCAGCCTCAGCCTTCCAAGGCTAAAATACATCTCCTAGCTTCAAACATTTAATAGATGTTGTCATTTGGATTTCTTATCAACTCAAACCCAAAAGTCTCTTCTTATATAAAGATTATCCACAGATGTGACCTGTTCTGAATGCCCACAGACAACTATTTCTACTGCAGCCCCTTGAATCATTGTGCTAAAACATACAGAAAACTAGTATTTACCAGTAGCCAATCTGTGCCATTTTGCTCTCTTTTCAAGTTGAGGATGAGATTATTTACATCATCAAATATGATTAAACATTTATACAACACAAGAAAGACTTTAAAGTAACTCTGGCATAATAAAAAACTAGTCAAGGTTTTGAGTATATGTTAGTTCAAATGACATTCAAAGGGATTTTTGAGTTCATTTGTATAGAGATATTAAAGTTGTAATACAGAATGCCATTTCAGAATAGTGTAGCTTAAAATCTTTGATCTCCCTATGGCAAGTTTGCGTTGTGAAAATACTATTGAGGGGGAAAAAAGGAACTGTATTACTATTGATTTCAAATGCAATTGTACAGATATAAACTCAGACCATGAGGTAGTCATTCAAATTTGGCCTTTACAATGCAGAACAACTTTGAGAACAGGACAATTAAGTAAACCTCTAACCTACAGAAGTGCTTTCCTCTCCAATGCAAAGTGAGTTCTGAAGCATGAGATTCTAACTGCTCCCAGACTGTGTATATGAAAATGCAAATCCCTGCTTTTAAACTATCTTGAAGAGAAGATTACACAGTAATTTGGCAGCACTGCCAAAGCTGCAATTCTTGGTGGCATCCTTTGTGCTATAAGTTTCATTACAAGGAAGGTGGTCAGAGTAGATAACCAAACCAGTCCTCCTGGATTAATAGTTCGCAGAGTTAAATCAGCTGGGGGGAGCTGACCCCATCTGCCAGATAAGCCCCTAACCAGTTGCTTGATCCCTCCTTCCCCAGAAGAAGGGCAAGGAAACCGGCAGAGCAAAAGCAAGAAAAAAAAAAAAAAACCCTCATTAGTTCAAGATAAAGACAGATTAATACCTGAAAGAAAATATATGCACAAACCACAGAAAATAAACAAAGAATTGATGCAAAAACAACCACTGAGCACTACCAGCCTGATTCCCAGCCTTTGTGATATAAGCAAAAGCCAGCTATTTTATCTCTAGCAGGGTAAAATACATACTTTTAATCAGGAAAGGAAATAGCCAGAATAAACTTACTTCTCAATCAGAAAATTTCCAGATCAAAAATGTCAAACAAGACCAACACTGAAAGCATGATATGTATTTCAATTATTGCTCCTAAACTTCTTCCGATGGAAACATGGGGATTTACACGCTCTACTAATCATCCTTGTTTTACTTTCAGTTGAAGCATCTTGTTTCTGTGTGGTTTGGCAAACAAAGCAAGTTCAAGATAGTTATCTTTATTGCTACTTTTATGAACCTCCACATCAGCCTTTCCAATGTCTGACACACAAGTTACCCAACATGTTGTAAAGCAGAGAGGTAGGCAGTGAAATGGCTAAAAATGGACAGGCTATAGTCAAGGAAATAGCACAGAATAAAAGATAGGCAAGAATAAATGCTAGGAGTGAAAACTTGCCTAAATTATTACCAAATGGAGCAATGCTATTGTCAAGATCTGTGGCACAGGCAGGGAGAAGTCCAGAGACATTGTCAGACTATGTGAGAAGTCAGTACTTTTAGGTTGAATCTGCTTCTGCAGGGTTGGACTAGATGATCTCTAGAGGTCCCTTCCAACCCCTACCATGCTGTGATTCTATGATTCTGAAATGTAGTCTGACAAGAAACATTCCTACTCTGCCCACAGTGGGTTTGCATGCACAGCAAAGGGCCAAGATCAGCAGGAACTATCAAATAAAAAAGAATGTCATTGTTGAAAATTAATATATCGGTAAGTCATTCAGTTTGGTGCTCTTGGTTTGAAGAAGGATAGAATTTTGCTCTCTGTAATCTTCTGGAATATGTACAATGCTAATCCTGCTAATGCTGATCAGGACTTGAGGGATATGTTCTTTTTAAATCCACACATTTGCTTTGATGTTCTCACTCTATTGTATATTTGAGTAGCTTGATGAGCTTTACAAGTAATTGTTCCCTGTCCCAACCTGTATCAAGCTCAATTCTCCATAAGAGAAGAAATGACTACTTCTGTACGATAAAAATTATCTGATCTATTTGTAATTTCATTCTGTGACTGCATCTATCTACTTATGTCACACTTAAGATTGTTGGTGATTACATTGAGTTCTGTTGTGATTTCTTTAGTTATTTTGGCAACAGCCTTCTGAGTTACCAAAAGTTAGTTTTACACAGCACAATAACTTGAGATACACAGCAATCCTTAAGAATACCTCCAGATTTTTTCTTTATACATGTATATGTAGCATGTTTTCATATGTTATAAATATGTATCATAGAATCATAGAATGGCAGGGTTGGAAGGGACCTTTTAGAGATCATCTAGTCCAACCTCCCTGCAGAAGCAGGTTCACCTAGATCAGGTCATTGTAATTTATAATTACAATATATATTGTAAATTATATCTATAATCCTGAAAATATAGTAGTATATAGATAAATTACACTTAAAGAAGAAGAAATGGAATTTGTTTCCTTTTCTGAACAGAATTGAATGGAATGATTGTTTAGGGAGGATTCACACAGATTTTCCATGTAGCTGGTGGAAAAGTTACACCAAAACAAACTGCATAGACAAACAATTAACTGAAGGATATTAAGCCTTCTGAGGAGTTGTAAGTGGGCTCGAGTGACATGGTTTTTTTAGCAAGGAGGCTACAGGGGTGGCTTCGTTAAAGCAGCTGCTAAAAGCTTATTCATCTCAAGAGGGACAGACTATTTCTGGAGAGAGTCCAGCACAGGGCACCAAGATGATCAGGGAATTGGAGCATCTTTCATATGAGGAAAGGCTGCAGGACCTGGGGCTGTTCAGTCTGGAGGAGACTGAGGGGGGATCTCATTAACATTTACAATATTTAAAGGGTGGGTGTCAGGAGGTTGAGGCAGCACTTTTTTCTATTGTAGCTAGCACCAGGACAAGGGGTGATGGGATGAAGCTGCAACACAAACAGTACCATTGAAACAAAAAGAAAAACTGTGTCAGTGTTTCAGTGAGGGAGCCCTGGCCCAGGCTGCCCAGGGAGGGTGTGGAGGCTCCTGCCTTGGAGGCCTTCAAGACCCGACTGGACACGTTCCTAGGGGGGTTGGACTGGATGATCTCTAAAGGTCCTTTCCAACCCCCACCATTCTGTGATTCTGTGATTCTATGATGTCAGTCTGGTCAGTGCCAGTTGTCTCTGAGATGGACCCACTAATGACTAAGGCTGTGCCAATTAGCAATTAAGAATCATACAATCATCTTGACTGGAAAAGACCTTTGAGATCATTGAGTCCAATTACTGACCTCACACTACCAAGTCCACCACTAAACTGCGTCCCTCAGTACATCATCTACATGTCTTTTAAATATCTCCAAGAGAACTCAAACCACTATTGATTGCTTTGGGAATCCATGATACTCCCCTACAGTAACATCAGAAAATCTGTGAGTGAAGATTTAATAAACTGTGATAAGAAAGAATAATCATCACAAAAATACAGACCGAAATCATAAGATATCACAAACCAAAGTCTGGTTAAGTGTTTTTTCACTTAATGAAAGGAAATGGCAGCCCGATGTTGTTCTATCTCTTTTAAACATGCGTATGTTGCTTGAAAATATTCAGCACAATATGATTTCACCCACAGCTTCAGCTGTGAGTTGAGTTAATGACCTCAATCTGGACTTGAGTAAGCAGCTTGCTCATTCCATATTGTAGTTGTCTCTAAAAAAAAAGCTTTTATACTTCTCTGACTGAAAAGATCCTCTTCCCTCTCTGTATTGTTTTCTGAAACTGATGGTGCTCCTTTTAAGTGTCCACCATTACAATCACATAACAAACCAGGTTGTGCAGACTTGTTTTGTACACTGTGAACTGAGAAACAAACACACTATCTCCAGGGTAATTTCCAGACTTACACAAACAAGTAATTTGTATAGATGAAACGTTTTGCAACTTTCATTAACAGATTTATTTATTTATTGTCTGAACGCAAACATCTTGCTTAATCATTTTGTAAGTCTGTGGTCCTTTTCACAGAGAGTTGTCCTTGTGCCCAGAGAAAAGCAGTATTTACTTGCTGGAACCTACTCTACGGTAAGAACAGGTGTGCAGACAAACTTCTGTAGACATATAAATGTTAACTTTTTTTTTTCCCCTCCCAGTTTTCTTCCACACACATATTGGAAAAGTAGACCAGCCACTGTAGAGATGTGTGAATAGTTCAACAAGTTCAGTCAGCATTCTAATCCACAAAGAGACTCTCCAGAATTGAAAACAAGAGGTAAAAAACATTGTGGAACTAGAAATCCAGAAATCGAGACTGCATTTAAACACAGACCAGGACAATAAATGCTGTATTTGACAGAAAACTTCTCTAGAAGACTAAAGCAATATTCAGTCATTTCAAAACCCATTTCTGTTTAGGTATGCCCATGGGCTGGAGAAGATTCACAGCTAATAAAAGAAGTTACCCACACTATGGAAATAAACACATCTGGTAGCCTTCTGGGGAAAATGCACTTAACTAGTACAAAGGAAATATCTTGCAATATACTCTTTGTGAAATAATCTGAGCTTTGACTGTGGAAGACATGGAAATCAAATTTCACCAAAACAAAAAACTTAGAAACCAGAAATCACCAAGGAAAAGACAAAAACTTGTGAGAGATGCATTCGCTAAGACAAGGCAATTATTGCTTAGCTTTGGTACGCATGGCCAGACCACAGAAACATCAGATGCCAATGGTTTAAAAGCAGCATTACACCTTGCTACTTCCCCAGGTGTTATCACACTTAATATAAATATTCAAAGACGCTATCTGGAACAAACAAATACACAAAAATACCAATGATTAGAAACAACCGTAGGTACACATTCAATGCTCCAAAATAAAGCTTATTGGAATTGTTCATAACTCCTAGGCTTTTCTTCCCAGACCAGTCAAACAGTTTATCTTACAGAGATGAGACGCAGGAAGTAATCTACATTAATTTTTAATTAAATGAGTGGAAGAAATTGAACCACAGAGCTCATAATCACTGTTACAAAGCTAAATATCTTGAAGGAAAATGTCTGAAATTCATTTGTTTTTACTTATTTTTTGTCAATAACTTAGAGCTATATTAATCCTCACTATGTTTATTCCCTACACGTGTGTCTCTTCAAAAGGGAGAAATGGAGTAGCTTTATAGGGAGCCAGTACATCATGTTACTGTGCCTTAGAGTGAAGTCTTTGACAAAAAATAAAAGAAAATGCTAGCTACCTGAAGTGTAGTTATTTTTAGAAGCTGAACACATAATCAGAAAAGTCTGTTCTGCATTCCCAGAGCCAAGAGGATATGTCACACCCAGCTTGGATGCGTTTCTGAAGCCTGCAGGCAGGGATCCGCTAGTGATGGAGCATATCAGCATGGAAACTGAACAGGAGGGCTATGGCACAAGCTAGAAACTTACTTCAAGCAGCCAGAAAACATATTGAAGGAAAGAAAAGGTTGCAATTACTATAATTGTATTCATTCCTGTACTTCTTACCAAGAAAAAGATACTTGGGGATACAGAACTGGTAGCTAGATCTCTGGAATAAAAGCAAAGATGTTTAATGTGGCTTATTATTGGAGCAGAAGCTTAAACACAATTTGTCCTCTTAGCAGGAAGAGAAGCAATGTTCTAGAGGACAGGCAGCTTAGCATCATCAAAAAGGCATTAAATTAGAAGAAAATTAACTGTGACTACTAGAGGTCCTCTAGCACACCGGCTCCCTAATGTAAATGCACCCATAATTCTCTGGGACCTTTGGAAAGTTACCTTCTTCCCTCACCCCTGAGACTCCTGCTTTGAATCTCTGTCCTGTTATGGGCAGACTCCTTCCTTTCAGCCTGGGAGTTTCCAACAGAAAGGGTTTGCACAGTCCCAGCACTCCCACTGTAAGGTACATGGTTGTTTTTTACTCTCCAAGCAGAAATTCAGCCTCACCTAGAAGCAGATAAATCTATATGAAGGTGCATCCAGTGCAACTGGTTTTCAACAGCAAACTGGAAACAATAATTTTAAACATGTATAATATGTCCTTTATTTTCATCTTGTAAAAAAAGTATCGCATTTATTATAAAATATTGATATTTAACAATCATTCTCAGCACTAATGAACGTGAAGAGAAATTGTTTAACTGTCTGTTCTGCCCCCAATACTAGCAGGCTTAGATAAGATGCTCTAGACCTTGCTTAATTGTGAAAACAATCCTCATATGTCTGTTGGCACTAAGATGTGGAGAAACGATTGTCAAATGTTAGATTAATTGCTACAACCACGTAAGAAGGATTAGGATAGAAGTAGATGGATAATGCCATTCCAGATCAAAGTCAATCATTCTTTTTTTTTTTAATCCTTGAAATGAAAGTATCTTAAAGTACCAATGTTCATAGAATCATAGAATGGTAGGACTGGAAGGGACCTTGAGAGATCATCCAGTCCAACATCCCTGAAGAAGCAGGTTCACCTAGATCAGGTCACACAGGAACGTGTCCAGGTGAGTCCTGAAGACCTCCAAGGAAGGAGCCTCCACACCCTCCCTGGGCAGCCTGGGCCAGGGCTCCCTCACTGAAATACTAAAAAGTTTAAATGGAACTTTTTGTGTTACAACTTTGTCCCATCACCCCTTGTCCTGTTGCTAGCTACCATAGAAAAATGTGCTGCCACAACCTCCTGACACCCACCCTTTAGACGTTTGTAACTATTAATAAGGTTCCCCCTCAGGTTCCTCTTCTCCAGACTAAACAGTCCCAGGTCCCACAGCCTTTCCTCATAAGGAAGATGCTCCAGTCCCCTGATCATCTTGGTGGCCCTGCACTGGCCTCTCTCCAGCAGTTCCCTGTCCCTCTTGAGCTGAGGAGACCAGAATTGGACACAGGACTCCAGATGAGGCCTCAGCAGGACAGAGCAGAGGGGGAGCAGAACCTCCCTTGACCTGCTGCCCACATTCTGCTTGGTGCATCCCAGGATGCCATTGGCTTCTTGCCCACGAGGGCACATTGCTGCTTATGTTCAGTTTGTTCCCAACCAGCACTCCCAGGTTTCTCTGCAGAGCTGCTCTCCAGCAGGTCATCCCCAGCCTGTGCTGGTGCAGGGGGTTGTTCCTCCCCAGGTGCAGGACTCTGCATTTGTTCTTGTTGAACCTCAGCAGGTTCCTCTCTGCCCAACTCTCAATTGGTTGAGATCCCGCTGACTGGCAGCTCAGTCTCTGGTGAATCAGCCAGTGCTCCTAGTTTGGTGCCAGCAGGGAACTTGCTGAGGGTCCCTCTGTCCCCTCACTCAGGTCATTGATGAAGATGTTGAACCAAACTGGCCCCAGAACCCATCCCTGTGGAACTCCACTGGCCACAGGCCTCCCACTCAATTCACCCTCCTCTGGGCTCTGTCATTCAGCAGCTTTCCATCCACCTCACCTCCACTCATCCAAGCGACACTGCCTGAGCTTTCTGAGGATGATAATGATTTTTTATACAGCTTATAAACTACAAAGTTTGTTTTGATACAAGCAGCTAGGATATCCCATGCCCTCACTCAATGGTTCACATCCAGCTTTGAGTCCCTTAAAATCACACACACAGAGCTGTACCTCCATGTATGACATTCTAGCCTTCGTTTTCAGGCGTAGACAGGGAAAAGCACTACCTCTCTGTTAATATCCCACCAGCACAGATAGTGGGTTAGCTGGAGGTCTACAAAGGACAGTGACTCCAGACTGCAAGATCAGAGATGGTGAGGACTACTGGGCTTCACACCAGCCCTTTGTTCTCCTGATTTTAACATTAGAGCCCCCTTAAAATAGATTAAATATCTGCAGTGTTAGAAGCAAAACAGAATAACTATGGAGGAGTAACTAAGGCAGGAATGGTAAGAAAGGTAGAAATGTAAAGAGCAGATCTCTTTATTGAAGGCAACTTGTAGATAAGGTCAGTGCTATCTCATTCAGGCAGGATACCACAGAATAACAGACAAGATGAGCAAAAATCAGCAAAAATGAATGTTCAGACTGCCCTTCAAACTAGGACAGTTCCCTTTGTGTACTGAGAGGAATATTTTCTCTGCCCACCTCTGGCTCTAGATCAGTTACTCATGTACAGCACAGTTGACAGTGTGTTAAAAAGCCTGAAAATTAACAACCATAACACAATACTTCAAAGTATCAGCAAGTTCTGTTAAGGGTCAGTGATGTTTAGATCTCAATTAACAACCTATGCATAATGCAGCCTTGCTGGGCAGCAGCGTCTGCCATTTTATACCTATGAAGGCCAAAACACTTCTCAGAGGTACTGTGCATTACTAAATGATCAGAGTGCCTCAAATTCCAAAAATGTTATGAAGAACAAAAGCTCTCTCTTGCTCACACAAAGATACACAGTCCTTGACAGCATTTATGGCAGCAGCAGAGCTCCAGCTACTGCACTTAGAAAGTCTTGCACTCAATTTAGCACAGAGTTCAAGTATTATTTAAAGCTACTCTAAAAACTGAAGGATTTATTAGCCCCACTTACACATGCAGTGAAAGCTCAATGAGTCTTCCTGGAAAAGGCAGGTTTTACCTAAACTTCAGCAGTATAAAATGACCAGAATTGCCCCTCTGTCCTTTCTTTGACATTTGCAGGGGAATATCAGCCTATGAGATGCAAGAGTTCCACAGTTTCAGTCTTCGAGAGTGATGACCTCTTCTTTACCTAGCCAGGCTAGGATCTTTGTTTGGTTTTGATGAATTACATAATAACTATAATCAAAAGTTGAGGACGTTCCATCTACAAGAAAACACAGGCAAAATCTTTTGTGTAGCAGTAAATGCTGGTAATTAACTATCACCAGTTCTTCCCTTTGTTTGGCAATGGCATCTCTAAAGGTCCCTTCCAGCCCCTACGATTCTGTAAGCCACTGATCTTTTTCTTAGCTGAATTAAGTCAGAAACTTAGCTGCACTATCCAGAAGCTATATTTGTTAGTCAAGATGACCATGGCTAAGGAGCAGCTTACTAAACGTAGAGTTTGGGAAGTCTTGCTGTCTCCATTTTGTTTTGTGCACCAATCCCCCACCTCAGCAGGTGAACTACTCAGGCATTGTAGCCTGTATGAGGAAAGCTCACCAGGACAATCACTATAAAGCACGCAACTTAGAGGCTTCAGGTATGTGTTAGGTAAAATAGCAGAGCCAAAAAAGTGAGTTATACTGAAAGCATACCAGAGAAAATGCTCCCTCAGGCCTCTGAGAGGGAAGACTCCTCCTGGCACTTGCTGGCTGCAGTGTTTCCCCAGTGCCACATTCAGAGGTAATTTACTGATGGTAGGCTTGGGAAGCAGAACATTTCCTTGGGCTGAGAGGTCGTTACAAGCATTTCTGTGCAGTAAAACTTCATGCTGGCTCCTTCAGGCCTCCTTTTTCTTGGTAGCTGGCTTTATGCAAACTCCCTCCCCTCTGGGCACAAGTGGGTGAAGCCTTCCTCCTGGAGGGCGCTGAGGTTAGGGAAGGAGGGAGAGCAGCCAACAACTTCTGTTTTTATCTTCTCATTGCTTTGGAGCTTAAGGACATGTGTTGCACATTAAAGGATAATAAGGAGTTGGCCATGGGCTCCCATTAAATGGTCTCTTCTGGTGCTCCACTATAAGAACTTTCATTACAGTTACACCAATTAACCTAAGAGAGGTGGGGAAGAGAATGAAGTGTTGGTGGTTTTGCTTTAAATTCCCTTACAAGAGTGATGTCCAAACCTTGGTTTTCTACCACAGCTGAGGTTTTCTTCTGTATTCTTGGGATTTAACAAGTTTGTAGCATAGCAGGTTCTGAGTAACCTTGTTTTATGTTAGATAACAGTGGCTCACAGATGAAATATGCCCTTTGAAAATGTTTCTGAGGGTAAGATCTTTTGCTGTAGTCTTTATTAGATATAAGCTGTATAGCCTGCGCACTAGCTATATCAAGCCATTATTGCAGTGCACTCTTTATCTAAATGATGCCTCAAAAAAAGCATGTGAAGAGGGGGAAGTTTTCCCAGATCCTTTCTGGTAGCAGTAGTTCTTCACATGTGCTTTTTCATGCCACTTCCAAGCTGTTGAACTGAGTGTGAGTGGCCCTATTGCAGACAAACAAGTCCAGTGCATGCAGGAAACATTAGGATATGAGGGGGAGGGCTGGTGATCTATAGAGGAACAGTGGAGCATGGCTGATCCCTCTTGTTGGTATTTGGTTTCCCATCTCAAAGAGGAAAAGGTTGAAATCAGAAATAGAAAAGGAAGAGCTATCAAAGCTGATAGCAAAGCAAAGGGGTTCTATTTTGTGTGTGTGTGTATGCCCGGAGGAACGCTTCTGTTATCAGCTCAGCTCTTCAGGCTCCCTCTGGTGGGAAACTTCCATAAATGACAGGCTTTTTACCAAAAAAAGATTCATAGAATGGTTTCAGCTGGCAGAGCCCTTTAAACTCATGAAGTGCAGCCTCTGTCCCAGCCCTATCACCCACCAGCCCATTGCCCTCAGTGCAACATCCAGACGGCTCTGAAATCCGTCCAGGGACGGTGACTCCAGCAGCTCCCTGGGCAGCCCCTTCCAGTGCCTGACAGCCCTGGCAGCAAAGAAATTCCTCCTTAGATCCAGCCTGAACCTCCCCTGGTGCAACTTGAGGCTGTTTCCTCTTGTTCTGTTCCTTGTCACTAGGGAGAACAGACCAACCCCCACCGGGCTACAGCTTCCTTTCAGGTAGTTGTAGAGTGAGAAGGTCTCCCCTGATCCTTCTTTTCTCCAGGCTGAACAGCCCCAGATCCGTCAGCTGTTCCTCAATATGAGACATGCTCCAAATCCTTTCCTAGCTTGGTAGCCTGACTAGTAGTTCAACTGATTGGGTAGAACCTATGTTTGAGAGCATGTATGTTTAGGAAGCTATAAGTTTTCTGCAAAACAATGAGTAATTTTAAAGACTCATGGGTTGTACAGGCTTTTTGTTGTTGCTATGCAAACTCTAAAAGCATATAGAAGTGTTCAGTTTTTCAATTGAAGCTTTTTAAAGTAAGTATGTTAACTACGAAATAACATAACTTTATATCATATTGTTAAAAAAAAAAAGGCTTAATTTTAGTTCCATCCCTGCTGTATCTGGAAAAATATCATCCTTATTATTACTTCAAAGTAACTATTTACTTTTATGGAGATTCAGGAATAAAACTAGAAGATGAAAAGATTTTTGAAGCAAACAAGAAGCACAAATACTTGCAAAAAAAACCATGATCTTGGACATACATCTCTGTTGAGCAGTTGTGCTGCTCAACATGATCTCTAAATTTTAAATAAATAACTAAATAAAAACACAACAAGAAAACCCAAAGCAAAAGCCCAGATGATTGTATAACTAACATGATTACACGTCTTTCAGCAGTTGTGTTAGGCTATTCAGCCTTAATCCCATGTGGACATGCCCAAGACCTACCAGATTTTGACTTCAGTATTTAAAATTTCATAAATGGCTAAAAACAGTCTCCTAGTTAGGAACTGTTATTTGTATTAGAACCTTTCAGCAGGTCAGAAACAAGCGTTTAGTTGAAATAGGTAACTAGAGTACCTCCAGTACCTTTTACTTCACACTGCAATTAACACTGGTGAAGTCTAACTTAGCCTGACAGCTCCTAGTGCCTATGCCGACAGAAGTAAAGCTGGAGGAGGAAACAGTATTTGTTAATGTCATCTAAATGTTGTGTTATTGATATAATCATTATCAGAACTGCAGAAGCAATGAGGAGTTTGACACCACCCATTTTTTGCTGCAAATATTGTGCTACAGCAGAGCAAATTGGTTTTGCATCTGTTTCAACTTCTTCTTTTCCTTCAAGTTTTCATCTCCCTAGAAGAATTTGTCCCTTATTCTCTACAGGGAACGTTTCCCAGTTCTGAGGCAACCCTTTGTGAAGCTTAAGCCCTCACTCAGACCAATATTTCATAGTGTTACAAACCCTGCTTCTTGTCTCCTCTCCTTTAAAATGCGTTGCAATTGTCAGAGTGTTAGTAAAGCAAATTGTGCCTTTAAGAAATGTTCTTCTGTCAGTTTGTTTTATATTTTAGGCCAATCTCTCTAGAATCCTCACCTAACCTTTTACAGTACTGGAGAAAGGGGGTGGGGGTTGCTAGGATACATGCAAAAAAGGCAAATTAGCTGCACTAGAAATGAAACAAAAGGATTTAAAATCCTTAACTTTGAGTTAAACACCAAAGTGCAACAACTGCCAATATTTCGTGGCGGTTCTCTTCAGCACCAAGAAATGCAAAACATTAATGGAACCCCAGTTTCACAGGCATGTCTGTGCAAGCATTGTCTGAGTGAATCAAGTTAAAGATGTGCCAAACTTGGTGGTGATTTCCAGAAGATATGATCATTATTTATAAGTCTTGCTATTTTTCTATCCATGTTTGGATGGGGTGCTCCAGAGTTCTGGATCTTCCATGAAACACTGAGCTCCCAGCTGAGCAAAGCTGAATCTGAGTGGAATCTGAGGCTTCACTGACAGACTTACGTTTTGACAGTACTGTTTAATTCCCATTTGACATTATTTGGGTTCTACTGAGCTTTTTCTCCATTTTAGAGCTTTGGCAGTAAAAATTCAATAAGAAAAATAAAGCTGAAGATTGAAATGGGTTTTTTTTTCACTAAAATAGACATTGTCTTGATTCAAGCTGACAAAAAAAATCAGTCCTTGAATATTTTTCTACACCTTCAGCCTAGTAAAATTCCTGTTTATTTTAAGAAAATACCCTTTTCCATATTCAAATCCATTGTTCTTTGCAATTATCACTGCTATGCACTACCTCTGAGGGAGGACAAGAAAGCTATTGCAATTATGGAAGTGTGTCATTTGTAAGGCTCTCTGTTCCACTGTAGCATGCAGTTTTTCATCAGATTAATACAAAGGATGAAGCAATCATTTCTGTCTATAGCGATCTACCCCCATCTGGCCCCTACAAACTTTGCATGAAATCATGCTTTGTAGACAAGCAAGTACATCTCCAGTAATGGTCTCTTTTTTTCTTTCCTTTTTAACCCTGAATAACGCCTGAAGCACAGCACTTGCATTTCCTATAGACGTGAGAGATCTTCTGGAACACAAAACAACTCAGGAATCTTCTGTGTTTAGGCCCAGGGAAATGACCAATATCTTTGGAGTAAATATTGTGTAATGATCATCTAGAGGAGACAGAAGACAGAGCAGCGTTAAGCTTCAGGATGTCCATACTCTTCATGAAAATGTAGCAGGAAGAGGTCCTTGTTGTTAAATTACAGATGGGAGGAATTGCTGGCCTCAGTGCATGATTAAGGAGAGATGAATGCATGCCAACTGCCTACATTGCAGATGCCACGTAATAAAATGGTGCTTTCTTCACCTTGTCAGAATTCACTTTTCTTGACCAGCTAGGGATAACTTGAAGTCTTTAAGGGAAGCAGAATACTGATAGTTTCTTAATCAGTTCCCGTGAGCCCTCTATTCTGACGTGTGATGCCAGCAAGGATTTGTTCTGCATCCCTTCTCATGCCACAGGAGTCACAGACAAAAGATTAGGAAATCCTTACTTACAGAAGGAGCTGGAGTTTATTATACTTCTCTGGCTATTTCATTTCTCCAACTGAGCCAATACACCATATTCACTTAAGGAAATTGTGTACCAGGAGCCTTCCCTGATGTAACTGTTTTCTTATTTACTGCTGGCTCTTTCAGCCATGTATTTTTCCTTCTCTTTTGTTTGCTCTTTTGTGAGTTGCAAGAATAAGCTTGCAGGTTTAGTTTAGTTTTGCTTTATTTTTTCTTTGGTTTTTTTTTTTTTTAATTTAAAATAAAAAGCATGATCATTGCCTGCATAAATGAAACTGGGCTATTCACAATCTGAGATGGCAAATTGGTAAGGATCCAAATGCAGCTGCACAGAGGCAGCAAATAGCAAATTGGAATGGGGGAAAAAAACATGTGGATAATTACAAACATGCCAAAATAGGAAAAGAAAATCTGTGTAAAATTCCCCCCCCCAAAAAAAGAATGGCATTGTTTTTTTGTAGTATCTACTGAATTAAAAAACACAGAGGCCATAATGGTAAAAAGCTACAGACTTACAAAGGAAAGTAGGTTGTGTGAATTAAGTACTGTGGTCTAAGAGGTAGGTTATTTTTAATAACTCCAGAAAACCAGTGTTAGGGAACTACAAGGGCTTGCCAATCCCTGAGAGATGGGAAACAAAAATACATCCCATGTGAAAAGAGCCCCAGCAGCCAGGGCCCTGTCCCACTGTACCCAAGCACGACAAGCTGACAGACCCAGAGATGGTGATTTGGGGTCAGCTAAAGCCCAGATTTTTAGACAAGTCCATGGTGATGATGTGGGTCCAGGATCAGGCCAAGAACACAAGATGCCTAGTTGGGGTCAGAATCAGATCTAATGATGGTAAGCAAGGTCAGACATAAGCAGAAATTACCAGGTACACCCACAGAGAACCAGGCAGGTCCTAGGTCAGTTGGTCTGCAGATCAGGACTGAGATCTGCAGCATCTTGGCTGGCTGTGTCTACAACAGAGCTGGAGGTTTACAAAACCCACCTGACTGCATTCCTGTGTGGGACCTGCTTTAGCAGGGGGTTGAACTGGATGATCTCTAAAGGTCCCTTCCATTCTGTGAAAGCTTGTAACATTGAAGTGTTTACCGGAGTTTCTTAAGACACAAGAACTTTAGGTTTGTTATTATTGGGGTTTTTTTTTTGCATGGCCAAATAGGAGTTCTCTTTTTTCCCCCCCCGAAACAGGAGAATTATAGTGTGCAAACATATTCAAGGCATCACTTCCCTGCATATCCTGTTGGCTTTGAAGAAAAACAAAATCTGCACATTCAATGGTCTTATGAGCCATTTTCTTGGTCTTCTTGTAACTGTCAACACCTGCCAAGACTTGGTTCCCCTGTGCTCCTAATCCTGGCTCCTGAGGTTCATCATAGGACATGTCTCCATGCCAAAAGTACTCCTTATTAAAATACAGTGCTTCTGTGATGTTTCTTATCTCACTATAAGCACACAACAGCACCAAATTAAAAAGATTGCTACCTTAACATCTCTCTTTTAAGAGATGAAACTACACAAGGAAACTGTATTTCTGAAAGAGTTATATTTAAGAGGCAAAGCATGTAAGAATTGAGATTTCCATTGAGCTCCATCCAGAGACTTTGAGAAACGTCCTTCTTCCTTTAGCAACATATTTAACTTGTCCCTCCCCTCTCTATTTGTTGAAGACTCTGCTTAATGCAGTGTTACTAGAAACTTTCCATCTCCCTGAATTAAGAACCACCAAAAGTCTCTCTGGAACAGAGCTTCTGAGCGAAACTGAAAGGACTAAGTGGCTGAATAACAGCTTCAAGAAAAGAGGATATGGCCTGTAGCTTTGGGGGAAAAAGAAGTCCATTCAGTTGCAGGAGCACTTGGAGATGTTCAGACCACCCAGAAAGCAGGTAACATGCCAAATCAAAATCCAAAATGCATCGTGCATAAAGGGCTCCAATTCACTTTGAGAACTCTCAGGGCTGCTGGGGTTTTACTTTGTCCTTCAGTATTTAGAGCCATAAAGGACAACTTGCCGCTGAAATATTGTGTTTTTATCATCATTACCACCTGTAGGGAAAATTAATAGATATTAATTACAGCAGAAGAGATGAAGTGAGAAGTACTTCTGTTGTGAAACATGGGTAAGCACAGAGTTTGCAGTAATGATAGTATCAAGGAAGCTATTTTCTTGCTGCAGTGTGCACTTCACACAGCATTCCACTGATACAGCAGTGGGTAGAAGAAAAGGTAATAATAAGAACAGTAACAGTGTTGTATCAGAACAGGATAATCACAGCATCACTAGTGCCATTCAGGAACAGTTTTGAGAGCTGCCAGATGAAGTCTATACACAAAGTTGAGAGTTGTGCTTGGGGGTTTTGCACTTATAACCCCTAACTTTCTAGTTCTGTCATTACTCAGTCTCTAATTCCCCTGAACTGGACACTAATTTAAAAGTGCATATTATTAGAGTTTTCCATTCTTTAGATACTTTTGCTCTGAAATCACCTGTATTAACTTTATGTGCCACTAAATGGGGGAATAGCACCATCAGAAACGTTGCCAAATAAATAGTGGTGGCATTAGTGGTTGTTTTGTTTGGGATTGTCTTCAGGTTCTGTTAAAATTAGTTTCTAGACTCAATAAAAGTGGAAGTGGGAACTAGGTTCATATAAGATGTGATAATCTGACCAAATATTCTGTTTATAAATGAGCATTCATTTTGAAAATGTTTAATACTTCACAGGTATATAACTAACGCAGCAGATTCCATTGGTGTACTGTGCTAGTGAAAACAGGGTTACCAGAGGCTGGCTTTCCAAAGAGTTGTTGATTATGCAACAGCATCTGCTCAGTAGCACAAACCTGCCAAATGCTAGTGATGATTCACGTCACGTGCTTCAATCTTGATTATTTCAATTAGTAGGTAGTGATGAGAATACCACTAGAAATGTAGGGTACTAATAACAACTCTGATTTGCAAAGTATTTTATAATAATCAAAAATGTAACTGCATGTTAACTTGGAGCACATTAAGGCCACGGAAACAAAAGACATTGCTCTGATGAATGACTGCAGCCTTCACCATGTGCAAGTATAAGAGACATAGAACGTCATCGATTTGTCACAGATTGGGTGACAAGTCACTGGCAAGCCCCCAAATTCATTAATACTTTTTTTTTTTTTATGCAGTTGTAGGTTCCAGTAGGTTCTGAATGCAGAGAAAGTCTGACCACCCTAGAAACAACAAGGAGAAGAGAAGGGTTAAGGCTCTGTGTGAAGTAGATAGAAGATAACTTTAAAAACATATCAAAAAATATGTTCTGTAGGGGGGATAATATTTTTCCAAATACATACACAAATAAGCTTCATTTCCACCCCCACCCCCCCCGCCCCGAGTTTTTTATCACTTGACCTCTCCTGTCAAGGTTATCTTTTGCTAGTCCTGATCCCAAATTCTTACCTTTACTCTGAGCATTGAGTAAAATATAGACGTGCTTTCCCATTCATCAGACATTTTTTTGTAAGATATATAGCAACATAAGGTTGAAGAGAAGAGGAGCAAAGGACAAGTATAACTCAAGTGGAGCAAGTTTATATTCATAAACTAAGGAGAGGTAGGTCTATACCATTTCCAGAGGTGACCAGGAGTTTGATCACTGCAGTTCAAGCACTGATGTTCTGCAGAGTTTAGAGGTGAGTGAGGAGGCACGGTAATTGAAAAAGCAATTGCCCAGTCTGGTTTTTTATGGAGTGGAGAAGCAGAGGTAATAAAGAAAAGGTCCCAAGAGTTACTATAGCATATAAGAACCTGTGGGTTCTGTTTGAGCACAGTACTTCCAGAAGAGAGAACTGCAACATGAAAGAAGTGTGTACTAACTCCTTCTGCACATTAGGTTTTGTGCTGGATAATACTCTTATTGGGGGGATTTATCTGCCTATTTGTGGGCCACACATTTAATCTTCACTACAGTGACATTGATTTTGCATCTCATATCTGGCTTTTCATTCTAAGAGAAATATCTGCTGCTGACAGAAATGCTCCTTCCCCAATAAAACTCCTTTCTGAATCATTTAAATTTAGAAAGTCTTGAATTATGTCCCTACTTCTTTAACTTAGTCAGCCACAAGTAAGCTATTTATGATTCCCACCCTTTTATGGGTTTTAATGGCTTGTCAGTAACAAGTAACAGAAATAAAAAGTTTAGATGCTTGCCAGAATTGTTCCTACAATGGCGAGTCAGAACACGAGATAGTTTCTAGTCATGGGAAGCTATTTCAGTTTAGGTAATGTTGATTACAGTTCAATACTGACCAACAGTAGATCTGGCACTGTCAAAACTGAGTACAGTGAAACCTATAGCCAAAGAAAAGCAATGCAGTTCACCACTTTTTGCTCATTCCACTATATTACCTCTACAGAATGCTTTTTCTCACTGTGTTTCAAGATGACTTACTAGGAAAGGTACTTCTCTCATCCACATTGAACATGCAGTAAAGCTTAGATAGGTACTTTGCTCAGATATATATGGGTAACTTTCTCCAAAAGATATGCTAGTAAACCCTCATCCCTGAGGTGAGCAACTTCACGATCAACAAGTATTTGTACTGAAGATACAGTCCAAGCTAGAAAATGATATCAGAAAGATACAAACATTGTCTTCATAGCATCAGTGGGTTGGAGCAACTTGACAAAAGGTTTGTTGCAAAAATGGCCATTGACTTGCACAAAGCACACCTCATTTTTAAATGCATTGCCCTCATTAACACAGGTATTAATTTTACTGCAGAACTAGATACTTTGGATAAGGCCACGTTTAGAAAAGAACATCACTTGGCTTGAACAGCTGAATGTTAATCTGCAAGACTTGATTAAAAAAGTCCAAGAGACTAAACTATTATCTGACAATTGAAAGGGTTTGATTCTTCAACTGGATAAATTATCTCTTGCTGAGGCAAGACTTAAATTAATTGCAGATTATGCTAAAAATCATGGACAGAAGGCTGTGACCATTCCATTAACCAGACTAATCATTCCTAGCATTGTTATTACCAGTCCTTATGTATTTTGTGACCCTTGAGTGTAGCAGTGGAGCTTTGTGAGTCTGAGAAGGCTGGAGCAACAGTAAGACTGCATCTTTTCTTTTGGGTTAATTCATACAGAGCTATATTCCCATTCAGCTGTGCTCTTTGGACAGCCAATTTTATAAGACCACTGCATAAATTCACAGGAGGAGGCCACTGCAAATTGCATGTAGTAAATCCATTAAACATGACAGGGAGGAGTCTGTCTCAAGCCATCAAGTGTGGGAATTGTTTTGAAAGCAATACCATTTCTTTTAAAGGTTATAAATAATATTAGGATAACTAGAGCAGTAACTCATTTACTTTGTTACTTAAGGGAATGAGACAGAACATCAATCAAATGATGATCATTTGGCTCCTCATTGGAACAAAATAACTTAAAAATACCTGGGTTTGACCCTACACAGCTCATGTTAAAATATTTTGTTAGAATGGGAAATAAGGAAACTAAGAGAACGATTGTCTTTCTTCACTTTGTTTACAGAATTTGCTAAAGATGGTTGTACATCTCTTCAGCCTGAAAGGACATACATTGCATGTACATATGCCCCAATCTGCAGGCTACAGCACACTGAAAGGCTAGGAAAAAAAAACAGCCCTAGGTGCTAGAAGTCATCCATTGACATTACTGCACTCTCTGCAAAGAAACATCCACTGTGTTTGGGGCCAGAAAACAGGCAGATGTCACCTCCAAGGTGAAGAGCTTTCTGCATTTGCTTGTGGCCAAGGTATTCTGAAGTATTTCACACAGTGTGAGACTGCTCCAGCAAAATGCATTTCAGAGGTTTCTCCTCTCAACATCCACAGCTCACCATAACTAGAGAAGATACATGTAACAGCATCCACAACAGGAGGTCGTGGTGGAATTTCAGTATCTACATATGTGATGCCTATTCCCATTCCTCTCTTACTCAGTAATTCTAGGGTACAACACTTTTGTGGGGAAGGGAGTACAGCATTGCTTTTTGAGATGAAATTTATTAGGAAATTTATGTCTGGAAAGATTATTAGAATAATCTTACAAACATTACTACTGCCTCTAAAGTACCTCTAGCTGCATTATTGGTTTTGAGATATTTATGTCTGTGTTTTGGGCTATGCTAGCTGGTATAGGACATGTAAAGTGTTATTACCAGTATGCGTTTACCTGTTGTCAAACTCTGCAGTATAACAGCTAACTTTAGTTCCCTGTACTTATAGTCAAAAAAAATGGCAGCATTGAGTTTGATTGAGATATTGCTTATTGAGACATAGCCCCTTCTATTCAAGATATGTCACATCTGTTGATAGAAGAGAAGGAACTACATAAGATAGGAAAAGAAATATCTAAACGATGGGTGTCAGGAAGTTTGGGGCGTCTTTTTTTCTGTTGTATCCAGCAGCAGGACAAGGGGTGATGGGATGAAGCTGGAACATAAACAGTACCATTTAAACATAAGACAAAACTCTTTCAGTGTTTCAGTGAGGGAGCCCTGGCCCAGGCTGCCCAAAGGGGTTGTGGAGGCTCCTTCCTTGGAGGGCTTCAAGATTCACCTGGACATAATTCCTGTGTGACCTTATCAAGGTGAGAGCTCCTTCTGCAGGGTGTTTGAGCTGGAGGATCTCTAAAGGTCCCTTCCAACCCCATCGTTCTGTGATTCTATGAACTTCATGTGGGTTGGTTGATGTGACAAATGTAAACCCATTTTTTATTTTCATTAATTTCATTCAGATATCTCCTTGGCCCAGCAATGAGCAAGATTGTTAAAGAATCATAGAATTGTTAAGGTTGAAAAAGACCTGAAGATCATCAAGTCCAACCATTAATCCAGCACTGCCAAGTCCACCACTAAACCATGTCCCTAAGCACCAGTCTACATGTTTGAAACACCTCCAGGAATGGTGACTCAACTACTTCCCTGGGCAGTCCATTCCAATGCTTCACAATCCTTTCAGTGAAGACATCTTTACTGATATCCAATCTAAACCTTCTTTGGTGCAACTTCAGCCCATTTCCTCTCATCCTATCACTCATTACTTGAGACACCAACCCCTACCTCACTGCAACCACTCCTTCAGGTGGTTGTAGAGAGCAAGAAGATCTCCCCTCATCCTCCTCTTGTCCAGGCTAATCAATCCCAGTTCCCTCAGCTGCTCCTTATAAGACTTGTTCTCTAGACCCTTCAGCAGCTTCTCTGCCCATCTCTAGACAAGTTCCAGCACCTCCATGTTTTTCTTGTAGTGAGGGACCCAAAATTGAGCACAGCATTTGAGGTATGGCCTCATCAGTGCTGAGTACAGGGCCTCAAACACTGTCCTGGCCCTGCTGGTCACACTATTTCTGATGCAAGCAAGGATGCCTTGTATCACCTTGGCACACTGCTGGCTCATGTTCAGGTGACAACCAAAACTCCCAGGTGCTTTTCCCCTGGCCAGCTATCCAGCCACTCTGCCCCAAGCCTGTAGCATTGCCTGGGGCTGTTGTGACCCAAATGTAGGACCTAGCACTGAATTTTGTTAAACCTCATGCAATTACCCTCAGCCCATTAATCCAGCCTGCCCAGATCCCACTGTAGAGCCTTCCTACTCTCATTATCCTAGGCTTTACCAAAGTCCAGGTAGACACATCCCGCAGCCTTTCCCTCATTCACTAAGTGAGACACCTTGTCACAGAAGGAGATCAGGTTAGTCAAGTAGGACCTGCCTTTCCTAAAACCATGATATCTGGGCCTGATTATCTGGTTGTCCTACTGTTGATTGACCTATTGTTGGAGCAATATAGCTCATAAAGTTGGGAATGCAATGTCAGACAAAAAAAGGCAACGCTACTTCTGTGAACAGTATCATGTAAAGCAGGGAGCACCATGAAATCTGACAGTGCTGTGAAAAACAGCAGTGGTTATAGCTTGTGCTACAAAATGGGGACCCCTGTGAAGCAGCTGCATAGACATCTAGTGAAATGTCATTACACTGAGCCTTGCAACCTTCTTGCACTTCCCTCCTTTGTGGGTATTATACAACACTAAACTTTCTAATTTTCCCTCTTTATCAGCATGTTCAATAGTCTCTGAATATGAAAGCCCTCTTAGTTAGGTTACTGAGGATAGGAAGAAAGGCACAAAGAGTTTTCCCCAGTTACTTTACTTCTGATGGCTAGCTCCTAATCTATACAAATATGCACTTGAGATGCAGTTGGAGAACATATACTTTAAGGAAGAGCTAAACAACAAAAGTTCTCAAGAAGGGGTAATTATTTTTCAAGATAAAACTTTCAAGAGCTTCATGTTAGTTTCCTTACTATGACCCAAGCATATAGTAGGGCAATGTTAAGACTTTTGAAAGACTGTAGTCATGAACCAGGGACAAAAGAACTCTAACCTCAATGCTGTGTGGTTTTAAAATATAGGTCTGGTTTATCTACGTACAGATGTTAAAAACAACAAAAGAGTTATATATATATATATATGTATATATATGTGTGTGTGTGTGCCAGTTTTGGCTGTTTCTGAAGGACTACCAGAAACTTATCTACATCAGTTTAAAAGTGAAAAACAAGCATAATTCAAGTGAGCTCCAACAGAGGTCTTATTCTTTAGGGAAATCAGATTGGGCATGGACTTGAATAAATTCAGTTTTAAACTCCATCAGCCTGTGGGAGTCTGTGAATGGCTCATCATGTATTCAAGACACACTGTTGGGTACACATGCCAACCAGCAGAGCTGCAGTGCAGAGATCAGATTCATTTTCCATCTTAAAGCAGTTATTTGTCTTCTGAAAATACACTAAAAAAAACCCCATACAAACACTGAATCCTTCATTTTGTGGATTTTCTTCATCTAATCCTTTGTTTTTGTTTTTCTTCTTTCAATTAAAGTATGGAGAGAATACCAAGGCTATAAACAAGCAAAAAGAAATAGTCAATAAACAGAATCTGAACGATGGAGAAAACTCTAGTTTATCTGTTTCAACAGATAACAGCCTGCTGTTGGAATCTGGTGTTTGAGTAATTTTTCACTTCTAACTTGGTGAAATTAAATTTGCTGAGATTTCTTTGAAAAGTCTACATGCAGGGAGGCTGAACTTTCCCACAGGAAAAGTGCATCTTGTTTTATTCCACATTAATCAAGACATTAGCACAAGCGGTGCACAGCACTGCCAACCACCTGTGCTGTGCTTTTACATATGAGGAAAATTAAGCAGCTCTGGGGGCTGCAATTGACAGCAAGAACGCTGGTGTTAGATTTCAGAACAAAAGAAGAAAAATTAGCCTGATTTATGTATGCATTGAGCATGCTCCACTAGCAATGTGCGTCATGTGATTCCTTGTTTCTAAGGAAACGACTGTGATGCTGAGCACATAACTCTCCTATCATGAACTGCAGGATTTTTGGTTTGTTTTTTTTTTTTTTTTTCATCCTCAGATGATTTTTTAAATACATAAATCTAAAATAACTTGCTGCACTTGACTGGCATTGGTTTCTATTAACAAACATGTAATTCTTAACATATGAGTAGACAGGGTTATAAATCTATGCTGAAATTAACTACAATAAATATACAGCACAGTCAAATTTACTTCATTACATTTGGGATGGAATGACCCAGTTTGCAGGGAACAGAGTTATTATGCAATTGCTGTCCCTAGATGACTCTTCTGCTTTGATTCTTTGCATTCTTTCAAAGGGTGATTTGCATTATAGCTGACACATCATGTTTTAAAAATCAGAGCATGACTGTTGAAATTCTTCTGCTTTCATCAGCAGCTGCTTCCAGCAAACATGCTCAGAGCACCAAGATACTGCACTTAGGGTAGCAATATGGTAGTCTTCAACAGATGTATACAAACTTGATAGAAAGGAAATGGTACTTTTACCTCTCAGTTAGCATGGATGCTACAGTGGAGAGCCACAGTAGCTACAGAAAATGTTTCAGTACAACCATAAGTGTATTCTTGAAGGATTCTCTTTCCCTAGCTGCTGGTAAGGTAACCTCTAACCAAGCAGCTGTAAAGTCTTCCAAGCCTAGAGTCTAACTCAAAGGGTAGGTTTCATAGTGTTAAAACATTAGATACAACTGTAGAGTTGCAGTAATGAAGCTGGCTAAGTTGCCTATTGAGTTTTTCTAAGCTATGGACTGGGGTGTATTTGTTTTCCTCTGCGAGTTGTTGGTTCTTTTGCCAATACTAGGGCAATAGATGACATTATGGAATTCTCCACAGTACCAAAATAAATTGTAATAAAGGTAAAGAAATCCTGTGGAACAGAAATGAATAGAAAGTGTAAACAAACGTGACTGAGCTTATAAGTCTTAAAAGAGATAAGTAGAGATCTGTGGTAGTTTGACCCTGGCTAGATGCCAGACACCCACCACGCCACTTGATCACCCACCTCCTCAGCAAGCCAGAGAATGGGAGAAAA
>WBNH01002182.1:100129-239685 GCA_013401255.1 Urocolius indicus
CATAAAAGAAGTCTCTCAAGCATAACATTACCATGAGTAGAACATTTACAAATATCTAAAGGTGGGTGTCAGGAGGTTGGGGGCAGCATTTTTTTTCAGTGGTACCTAGCAACAGGACAAGGGGTGATGGGATGAAGCTGGAACACAAAAAAAATCCATTTAAATATAAGAAAAAGCTGTTTCAGTGCTGAGGTCAGGGAGCCCTGGCCCAGGCTGCCCAGGGAGCATGTGGAGGCTCCTTCCTTGGAGGCCTTCGAGACCCACCCAGACACGTTCCTGTGTGACCTGATCTAGGTGAACCTGCTTCTGCAGGGAGGTTGGACTGAATGATCTCTAAAGGTCCCTTTCAACCCTGCCATTCTGTGATTCTATGATTTCTAATACTGCATTACAGTACCCTGACAAGACTTGAATGGAACTCATGAACCAGGCTGACGACATACATTTACTGTTGGGAAGGTAGCATCGTTCCTACTTGACAGCAGTTTAGCTCTGTGCTTAAAAATTGTACCTAAAAATACCTGTTTAGATGCCTAGGGGCTGTGTTTTATTCATAGTTCCATCAGAAGGATTATTTACTGGCTTTGAATTTGCTTTTCTTCTCCTTTTGTCTTTAGGAGAACACTTCCTAGTAATGTGGTTTATGTGAACAAGGATTTTCATAGGCTAAGCTGGTTTTGCACTTCATGCAAAGGAACCTAATTTCTTCTGGCTTGTTAACAATCAAGCAAGGCATTGCACACCTTGTCAGCATATTTAGCTTATATTTTTCAAATACTTGTATTCTGAGCCTTAAAATCCTTTTTCTTAATTCTTCAAAGAAGATGAATATTGCACAAGAGGCTGATAGAGAACTCAATATCTGTCAAGCCTCAGAGTGAATTTCCATTTGATTAAGTGGCATTATTATTGTGTATAACATTTGACTGCAAATGCTTCCTGGCTTATCTCCAATATGATATCGTAGACTATATTATCTGGTCTCCATTAACAGAAGTCAGGGAAGAAGTGAATTGTGTCTGTGCCTTAGGAAGGGACATATGCCACAGGACTTCAGCATATAATTTAAACACAATTTCTTTTTCATTCTGAGTAAAGGTGTTTCTTTGAATTAGGATCTAAATAGGTCATCTATTTAAACATCCTTATATTCTGGGAAAACAATCCTTCCATAAGTTCATTAGGTATATGAAAGCCTGTGTGATGAGGACTATAAAGCCATTTACAGAGGAAATCTTGGTTTTTTATGTTCTGTTCATAAGCAGAAAAGCACTCACAAATTGAGAATGTCTCTATGGACGTTTACAGACAAAAGCATGAATTTAGTCTCGTGAGAATGAAACTGAGAATGAGCCTTAGCAGTAGAGGCAGGAGAGCAGCAGAGACACCTCAAAATTCAGTTTAGTGCCAAAACACTTGAAAAGTTTCCCACGAAGGGAACACAAAACTTAATAGTAATTTCTCAAGTTGTTACTGTCAACAGGCTGTTTCATCAGACTGCACAATAAAAGGAAAGTAAGTAGATGGAACATCTGTTGTTTTTACAGGAATTAAATATGTTTGAAGACCAAACCCAAGGCCTGAGTTCAGCCTCTTCTGTTGAGTTGCACACACCCTTTGTTAGTTAATTCATTGGAAAGGATAGCGGTGATGGGCTTTTGCTATCAATTTTCTTGCAATATAAATCAGTATTAAAAAGGATCAGTTGCTAATTGAGCCAGCAACGTGTCCTCTTGGCCAAGAAGGCCAATGACATCCTGGGATGCATCAAGAGTGTGGGCAGCAGGTCAAGGGAGATTCTTCTCCACCTCTGCCCTGGTGAGGCCTCATCTGGAGTCCTGTGTCCAGTGCTGGCCTCCTCAGCTCAAGAGGGACAGATAACTGCTGGAGAGAGGCCAGTGCAGGGACACCAAAATGATCACGGGACTGGAACATCTTCCTTCTGGGGAAAGGCTGCAGGAACTGGGGCTGTTTAGTCTGAAGAAGAGGAGACTAAGGGGGGAACTCATTAAGAGTTACAAATATCTAAAGGGTGGGTGTCAGGAGGTTGGGGCANATTTATATTACACATACAAGCATTAAATTGAAAGAGCTTTTATGCAATGGAAAACTCTTCAAAGCCTGAAGCTCTCTTATTGCTGTGATTCTGTTTCCAAACTCAAAAACAGATACTTGAAGGTTGAAAACTTCACAGAAAAACCTTCTGCTCAAAACTGATTTTGTAGGGAAAAATAAACGTCACTTTATCTGTGTACAGTGTAATTTTTTTTAAAGAATATTTCCTCTATAAAATCTTATGCATGGATGGAACACAGTAAGAATTGAACTTGATCCATCTAAAACTCCTTTCCAGGACACATTTTCGTTTGTCTTCCTCCTTTCTTCTGATATCCAACTAACTGATCTCAAAGCCAGCAAGAACAAAACAGTCTCCCGAGTATCTGTTATCTCAAATACAGTTTGTAAATGTGCTTTATGTATTAAAAATATATCTTTATTTTCAATTGCTGCTCTTGGAAGACTTCTGTATTACCTGGGTCTAAATCTGGATATTACAAACTTCACGTAAAATGAAAGCCATACAGGGCAAATGTAAGCAAATGTAATTCATTTTCTATTCCAAATACTCTCTGAAATCAATGATAAGGAAGTCAAAGATGAGATTTTGCTTTAGGAGCTCTTTTGAAGCATCACTTATCAGAATAAACATCACTACTATGCTTTTTTTTTGAAACACTTGCATGCCTTCAAAATCCACATTATATTTCAAGGGGTTGGAAAAATTCACTTTTGACCTCTAATCACTACAAATAGAGAATGTTACAACCAGAACTTTATTTTTAAATATTAAAATTACAGAGGCCAAGATCTCTTTCTGCTGAAAGGAACCACCTAAATTCACCTTGCTGATGACTATTAACATGAAGCATTGCAGTCAGCTCGGCCTAAATTTCAGAGACACCTGAAGGCAGGTAGACTCTGGCTACAGATGTGTCATGCAGGATGAAACAGATTCCCCTGAGAAGCTTGTTAATTACATTAGAAGTAGTGACATTCCTCCAGTGTATTTCCAATAAAACTTCACTAAACTGGTGATTAGGCAGAATGCCTTTTATTAGACTTTTTGATGGTCTAGGGTGACACTATGTGGCTAAACTGAGCACTGAAATATCAATTGCAAATCATTTGTTGGAACAACTCAGAATGAAACTGATCTAAACTCCTAATTCTAATGCTGAACAGGCAAGGTCAGAGCATATCGGGTTTTATAACTGTTGGATGGGGTGGTGAGAGTGTCCAAACTTGTTGTTCCTAACTGTAACCTTCACAGAGAATCACTTGACAAATACATGCAAGAATGAAAGACATGATGACACTGAAATTACATATACTCTGCCTTAAAAGGGCTAGAAAAGTTACATTGTGTTGTAATCCCTCTAGAAAGGGAAAGAGTAGTTATAGCATTTCTTTGATACTGTCCTCTTGATCTGTCATCAGCTGTGCTTTGCTAAGGCTATTAAAACAAACAGCAGGCAATATTCCCAAACTAATATGTTGATCTCTTTATGTTAGCTTGAAATTAATACTGTTTTCTTTGTTGTTGGCCCCTCTTCCCCCATGCTACTTCCCCCTCTCCTGCTTCTGTCTCATCCATACACACTCACAACCTAATTCTGCACATACCAGACCTCTGTATTTACATGGATACTTGACAGACTTCTTTATCCCTACAGTTCAGATTAATATCTGGCCTCCCACATATTTCGATGGCAAGCTGTTTCAGCTCATATATCTTGAATGAAATGTAGCTCATAATTTCTTAGACTTCAGCAAGGCTTCACCAATTTCACCCCTTAACAATTCAGAGTCATCAATTCAGAAACTTAACCCATGTCCAAGGAAAATCCCCTTCATGTGAGTCAGTATTGAAGGCAGAATGGCAGCCATAAGCTTGTAATAAATATATCAGTTGCTGTTCAAGCTTTTCAGCTTGCACCAGCATCATCTGGGTAAACTAGTTTCAGTGACATGTTGCGCAACACCCTCCAAGTGACTGTATCAACCTGACAGACAACCATCATTTTAATTTGCCTCAGACCTTACCTTGCTATGAAAGTAACTCTCATCTTCTATCTTGAAAACTGATGCAACTCAATTTTCAGGCATCCAATTCTAAAATTTAGGGTGGAAAACCAGTGTGAACCTGCTACAATGCCTATGCATCATCTATTAAGTCAACAAGCAAGGACTTTCACAACCAATTCAAGCACCATCTCTTCATAATTAGATCCTGGTTTTTCCCTTCCTGGCCCCCCACCCCACCTCATCCCTCTTTCTCTTGACTTAAACCAAGAGTGAGGCCATTTTAATAGCATTTATACTCCTTCGATTCAATATATCCAAAAGCTTGCCCACTTCTCTTCCCAATTTACTGTAGTGTTTCCCTTAGTAAAGTAACAACCTGTTTTCTTCTCAGAGACTCTCCTGAACCAGGTTGCTTCCTCAGTTGCTCTACTTGTTCATATTTAAAACCACAGCAGGAACAAATCCAGTAATACTTCTGGGAATAGACCTTGTTTTCCTTTCATAGCTTTTTTTGTCTTTTTTTGTTTTGGTGCAGTTTGTGATCACAGTTCACCATCTGCTGTTTTCAGCTTGCCAGCGACACACAGTAATCCTACATCTACCCTTCTTCAGAGTCATGACAGTTTTGCTGATTAAGTATCACCTTAGATGTTGACTCTCAAACCAGATCTCAGTCATTTTCTTAGCTATCACCGCTTTATTATCATTTCTGTCCCTAAATAAAAACCTTTTAGAGCAGAACAGTTCCTTTCCAAAATAAAAATGTTTATCCAAAGTGAATTTCTATAGGTTGCTAGACACTGCTCCTTGCATTTATGACAGCTACATGGTAACTAACCTAGTTTAGTTGTCTATAACTCTCCTTTGAGTTTTAACACCGTCATCACCATCATGTTACAATCAAACTTGAGACAACCTATTTCTAATGGGAACTGAGGGGGAGGGTCAGAAATACTTATGCCTAGCTTTTTTGAAGTAGATCTGGTCTCACATTTTCTTAGTTGAGCCAAAACATTTCTATATTTCATTGATCCAGGGCATATGGAAAAGATAGACCTCCAATGTTTATTCCTGATCTCTAGTGGATGAGCTTTCACTAAGACAATAAGAATGTCCAAGGGCTATCTTGTCACAGGAAGGCCTCCTTCTATCCAGTTCCCTTCAGTAGTAGCACTCTTACACTCCCTATTATTGTTCTAGAAATTGAGCTGATCCTGCATAGTCAGCCAGCTACAATTATGATTTAATCCATTTCTGTGGCCAAGGAAACGTGCTTACAGAGCTTATAGTGCTCAGTTGCCATCTTCCCCACAAACAGATGTTTTTCTCATCATAAGGACAGATTCAAGTTGTGAAAAAAACTTTGACAGACTCTTGGAACATTATTGATCTTGAAGCTCTCTGCTGATAATGATTTTAGCCACAAGTAAATTGATCAGTTGTCAATTTGTCTTTCAGGTCCTTATAATTATCTGGTTGATTGCCTCTCCTAGATGTTTTGATCTCAACCATCTACAGTCAATCCACACACTTGGTACCCACAGTAATGGTAGACTTCTCAAAAAGATTTCAAGTCCTAAAACTAACTAACTGCAGCTAATTCAGGCCCTTTTTTGGGATGCACATTCCACTGCAGCTTTTTAAAACTCCAGCTTCAAGCTGTATGTGGAGCCCAGCAATTAATCACCCTAAATTTTCCCCATGGATCGAATCACTAATGAGACAAATAAGTACTCTATTGAGTTATCTGCTAGAAGGAAGCTATACTGTCCCTCTATTTCTTTGTTTCAGCAAAATATTCCAGAAAGCAACCCAATTGGTTTTTTTTATAGGTGAGAAAACAGAAATGTATTTGTGTTAATGAGGCTTTGATGATCTGCACAAGTAGATCTGAAGGTCATTGAAAGGTATGTTAAGAAAATGCATTGAAATGATGGTCAGAAGAAAGCTACTCTGCTTAAATTATTAGAAATGAACATAGGCCTGCAGAAGGGTATGCTATTCCTCTGCTTTGAAAGGCATCAGAAGAGATTCTACCCTAAGCTTATAGTTACGTTTCCATGATGCACAGAAATATTCTGTTCTTGTACCTGGGATGCAAAGTCCTGGCTATGGGACTCCAATGTACAGTCTTAAACCTACACACTCCACAAGCTACTGAAGAGTTCTTCACATTTGTTGATCCTTTGCCTCAACAACTTGTAGCTTTCCCAACTTAGTCCATCCTCTTGGTCATGCCTCTGACTATTCTGACATTAGTGTTACATTATTCACTGGGGGAGTAGCAGAACTCCCTCTATTAGAGTCAAGTTTGTGGTGTGTGGTATGCTACCTGCAGATCAAGTGCTCCTGCAGAAGACTGTGGATCACATACAAGAATTCCTGGGTGTGAAAAAGCCCAGCCTTTCAGCACAGTGTGAGAAATAAGAATCATTTGATCAATGTTTGTTGATTTTTCTTATCCTCCAGATGGATTTTTCTGTATAAAAGTCTTATGTGTTATACCTAAAGATTTAAAAATCTTTCTCAGTTGTTAGGCTCTCATCAACCTTTTCTGCAGACATATTGAAGCCAAATAGAAAAGAACAATCCCTGAAAATAAAACACTTAGATTTGTCTCACCATCTGAACTGCTGTGGAGCATGGCTTGTTTGGGTCTTTTAAAAACAAATGAACCCTAGGTTCATTTAGGTGAAAAAATAGGTGCACAAATAGGTGCATAATCTATTCTCTGGTTGCTTTATTTTGGTAATCCAGCTACCAAAATTCCACCCACAGCAGTTCAAAACAACAAGAAAAAAATCAGGTAAAAAGAAAAAACCCAAAAAACTTAAAATGCCAAGCAATCCTTGGAAACAGTTCTCCCTTTTGATTAGAATAACTTAACATACAAGGGACTGCTTCTAAGCTCAGCAGCTTTCTGGGAATTTTTGAAGCAATAGTCTGGTTTTGTGGTGGTAGTGAACTTGCACAAAATGCTGACAGCGAGATTGAATCCTAATGTCATATGTTTTTATAGCTGTATTTTAACACATGCTGGGGGAACCAGAATGGGAGAATGAACACAATTTCTATTCTATAGAATGGAAAATTCATTTTGAAGATGAAATTTAGATACTTTGCATATCACACATACTTCCACCACATCAGCATTTTTCAGGGGAGAAATTGTTAGATGTAGGATCTCCATTAAACCCACAGAGGAAAAGACAGATACACTTTCACTTTGGTGCAGTAATGTTGTGCAATGTGGCTGTAGGATCTGCAAAGACTTTGAGCCCTACTGATCTTACACTTTAGCCCTCTTGTTATTCATAACATTCAGGTCTGCACCGTATCACCTCTATTTTCAACTCTGTTTGAAGGACAGTATTTCTTCTAACATGGACCATTAACATCACAGAGAATGCCCTCTCCCCACATTGGAGTCAGATCAAGGGATTGCTTCTGCATCATGAAAACTAAGCATAAACAATCGTTAGTTATTATCACCTGTATAACCATAGCTCCTAGATTCTGGAACACTCAGGCTGTATGATATTGTACAGTACTTAAAACCACCTTCTGCTGTTTAAAAATACATCACTCTAATATTGTTCTTCCAATGCAGCATCAGGTGTGTCACCTGTAACTCTCAAACGAAGCACTGTCTTTCTGTAATATCAGAAACTAATGTAATCTAAATCTTGAGAGAATAACTTACTAAAATATCCTGCTATAATTCATATTCTGTCCAGGCTTCCTTCCATCATCCCATTGGAGCAACTCTTTGTACAGATGTGTTATGAAGATTAATGGATATGGTACAACTCTGGCAGGTTTACAAGCCTTTGTGTGACACTGTACATGTAAACTATCAGTTTTTTCAACTGCAAACCTCTTGGGGTTTGTCAGAGATTGTAGGGACAAGAACAGATCACCACAGTTTTTGGAAATGTAATGTTGCTATTTATCCCTCGCAGCATTCCAAAGCAAAAAGCACATCTGTGTGCTCTGTCTGGAAATAAGCTATTTTTTAGTTAAAGACACGTTCCTGGCATTTCCCTACAGCTGAAAGCAAAACATATTAATCTTCTGGCCACAATTCACTGAACTGCTACACTGTCACCTCAGCCTTTGACAGCACAAAAGGCATATTAATTAATTTCAGTATTATAATCTGTAGAATAGATTGAGGGACCTAACACAGAAGTTACTCCAAGAAACAGAAAATTACTTAAGAGATGAAACTGAAAGCTATCACTGCAAAGGGAAATGGAGATGCACTGTGTGAGAGAGGGTTCTAGGAAAAAACAACCGAACCACAACACCCAAAACGTCTCCCTTAAGCTGAAACAACACACCAGTGTCCTTTCTCTGCAGGAACAGACTTGGAAATATTTCACATCAATACCGAACACACTACTGCTTGCATTGTTGTTTATTGAAATAGGTAGATTAAGCACAAGAA
Source organism: Urocolius indicus (assembly GCA_013401255.1). Classification (NCBI taxonomy): domain Eukaryota; kingdom Metazoa; phylum Chordata; class Aves; order Coliiformes; family Coliidae; genus Urocolius; species Urocolius indicus. Next base: position 108,666 of record WBNH01002182.1, read on the forward strand.
TGAGAAGTGCGAGTACTACAGAGTTGAGTTTTACAATTCAAGACGTACCAGAGGGATCTTTGAAACCCTACAGACTGCTAGTGTAGGCAATTCTTGTCTTAATTCTACCTCCCTATTTAGACAGCAATATATCACAACATTAATTTATGCCCTGCATTTAATCAAATATGGCTTTTAATTACAGAACATGGCTTCTCATACTGAGATATTAATGAATGTTTCCTAAAAAGCAATATAAAAACTTAAAGTACCAGTCCATAGCTCTCCTGCACCTTTAATTGCTCTTCTATCTATCAAGCAACACACAAAAAGCAGCTGATAGGGCTAATGAGAAAGCCTATGCTTGAGTGAACAAACAGCAGAGAGAGATACTGCAATAAGTGAAAGATAAATGTAGTTCTATCAGCTGAAATGGGAAATGAAGGGTACTAGTAACTGGGAGGTATTGAAAGCTGGAGAACAACCTATTAAAATGCATAACCCCATAATTTTTCATTATTTATAGAAAATACTTCAATTAACAGGTCTCCAAATGCAATTCCAAAACATAACAGGTTATAATAGAAGCAGTAACAACAAATAAAACCATATTCCATAAAATTTAAGTAGTTTTTGTGGATCCAGAGTTAACAGGTTGTAACCATTCCTCACTTCTACCAAAGGCAATTGCGATCTTGGGATGTGAGAATAAAACACTATTGCCTCAGTGGAGCTTTCCTACACTACTCAGACCCAAAAAAGCCCAAATCTTACCAGGAAGTTTCTGAAAGTCTCATGACAAGCAGAAGAGCAAAAAGATAAACAAAAAGAGCAATAATATTCACTAGCTTCACTGGAAACTCTGCATTAGTCTCTTTTAAACTCAGTAACACATTGCAGGTCAAAATAATCTTGGAAGACACAATATGCGAACATAAGAGAAATACTCCACTGAGCCTTTAAAAGAATGAAACAGTGTACACTCTCCTTTACCACAATCTCAATTCATTACCTTTAACTCAGCAGGAAACCAATGCATAAGCGTTCAGAGTGTACTTTGTCCCATAACACCATCACACAGCAGAACCTTGCTGCCCTTCTTCCTCCCTGTCATATGCTCCTCTGTTAATGAGCTAGCTTCCTATTAAATCAATGCTTCACCTCAAGTACCTCACACACCTGCTACTACTACATCTATTTGAGCTGACCTTCAGTTTTGGGTGGTTTCAATGCTTTTTATGTCTGCAAATTAGATCAATCTATGACAGCAGTAGAAATAGTTCAGAGGTTTGGTTTTAATCATTGCTTAAATGCATATGACTGGTAACAACATTATACTTTCTGGATACCTAATATTTCTGCAGAATAAGACATCAAAAGGTGTCCTTTTTGCACGTGCTGGATTGGTTGGTTTGCAAATGCAAACAGTTTCTCTCATCACAAGACTGTTCCTTTTGGCTCAGCCTATAACTGAGCTACAGCCTCCCAAGTTTCCAATAGGTGTCAGCTACATCTTTCTTAAAAAAAAACCCACAAACAAACAAAGAAAAGGGAATATTTTTCTTGTGTTGAAGTTATCTTGATCAGTGCTTGAGCTTTAAAATAATGCAGGACTTTTGGAGAAGACCATTGTATAAACCAGAGGATTAATATTGCCTTTCATTTTTGCAAGCTTAATAACCACAGTAAACCCTGTATGTGCTGAAAGGGAGGACAAGTGTAGTCTTCTCATTCAGTTCAGTATGACTGAAAATAAAAAGGCTTGATGATGTTACTGAAAAATAACATATTCTCAAAACAAACCAAAGGAAAGATCCCCATCTTTTAAGAAAGGTTCCAATAAAGCACAGGGAGTTGGGTTTATTTTAAGCAAACCTGCACATTATTTAAAGGAATTCTGTAACTTATTTACTAAAAGTATCTCAATATAAATTTCTCTAACTGTTCTTCATGTGACATTTTCAAGGCTCATTTTCTGAGCCTTGATAATGAGAAGAAAAAAAGAGTGCAATACTGACTTTTCTGCCTTTCTGACACCATTTCATTTCAACCTCAGGAACAAATAGAGCATTTTGTATAAAGCTGCTGCTGTGCTAAAAGAAGGATTACTTCTTCTCTCCTTTGTGATAAAGCCTTAAAATCAAAAGTAGGTGTTTTCTGAGGCCAGGGTAATTCAATGGATTAGTTGGTATTTTCTAAAACCAGACTGGGGTTGTTTTTTCCTATTTTGATAACATGTTTGGGATGATTTGTGGAACTAATTTAGAAGGAGATATGTGTGTGTGAGGTTTATCTACCTGATTCCCCAACAAATCTCAGATTGCTGGGATACTTGAAGAAAGCTTCTTTGGGTTTTTTTTTTTTCTCCAGGAAGACACAGTTTGTATAATATGAGCATTATATAAACTACTGAACAATGGAATCTCAAACTGTAGCTTCACCCTCATCTAATTTCAGGATTCAAGAATAAAATTGAACACAAGTTTGGCAAAGACTGATGGGGTTCTCCATTCAGAAAGAGTGTCAACCTTAGAGTAACTATTGGCTATATATTGGCTATATTTGGGCAGCAGCGTTCCTCTGATGTGAGGCAAATCAAAATCATGTCAGAAGAGTTGTATCAGCTATTATTCTGAGTGTGTGGTGTTTGGAAGGGTGGCAGATTTCCACTCTGCTCCACTAGCTCACTATTAGCATAAGGATGCTCTGCCACTGGCACATCGTAGCTCAGCCTGCAAATCGTGGAGAACAAAATGTACTGGCAGCAGCAGATGGGCACTGAGAGGCAAAATGCTTTGTCATTATTCTGTAGTGCTTCTATCCTTAAACATGAAAATGAAAAGCAAGGCAATTGAATCATCCCTACAGCATATTCAACCAATCTGGTTTTCATTTGTGTTTTCTCACACAATGAAAATACCATTTCTATCCATGAGTCATGGGATATAAGAGGCCATTGACAGTGATACAAGGGAACAGTTTAAGAGGCTTCTTTCACTAAGGCCATTTTTATTACCTCAGGCTTATAGGTAACAGCACAGAAAATGCAATGAAAATCCTGAAAATACCATGATCACTCACAAGCAGGGAAAAATAAGATAACATACCCAGCTAGAAATTATTTTAATTCTTCATGGTAGATTAAACTCCACCAAAGAATTACGTATCACAATCAGAACTGGCTTGCCTAGTATACACCCAATGCCATATACCCTACAGCTCTGTAAAGAGGTCAGTGTCCCCAGCCTGGCTCATACTTCCATCAAGAGTGTCAGTTCACGTGAAGTGTAACAGTGTTTTGTTAGATGCAAGCATATGTCAGGCAGAAAATCACCTTGCAGATGCTAGTGAGCAGGTACTAGTGACTCTGCATTTTCTCTTCTGAAGCCACAGTTCTCTGTGACAGCCTTGGTATGTCAGTGGTAAAATAGAAAGACAGTCAAAAGCACTGAGTGTTCTGTCTTTGGGGGATGGGGAGCTCTAGAGGCAGCTGTTCAATTCCCTTTATTGTAGGCTTAGCAGAACAGTCATTTTAATCTGAAAGAATTGTGGCTTGATCCTCTGTTCAGTTGCTGCTGCTGCTTCTCTGCACCACCATTAGCCCCTACCAAATAATTTGGTGAGACCAATCATGGAGCTGGCTAGAAAGCAATTGAAATTACCTAACAACAATTAAAAAACCCAAGCAGACAGTTGTCCTGTTCCAGATCATGCAACAACATAAGCAGTAGTGCTATCAGCTAAGAGAGGGCAGGATGTTTTTCAATGGAACAGAAGGTTTATCAAAGGTAGTTACGTGACAGTGTTAGGTATTTGACATGTTCTTTGTGACAAAAGGCATTCTATTTGATTCAGTCACTTTCCAAATGTAAACCACTATATGGTTGTATGTATGTATGTACATGACAGCTGTGTCCTGTAATTTCTATAACCTTTTTCTTTTATGAAAGAATTCCAAACATGGATCAAATTAACAATTATAGTTAATTACACCTCTGCAAAGTAAGCACAAGAAAGCTTTCCTAGTTGACACGTTTTGATGAGGATGTATCGGTAACCAATTCACATGATGGTTATTGAATAATAACTTCAGGAAATCATTTGAAATGCCTCACACAACTCGAATCTGAAATAATTTCAAATAACCCACTGAGGAAAGCATGAGAAGGCTTTACAAATACATACAGGATCATCTTAAACTGAAGATCTCAAATGTTCTATAGCGTTCTTTCAAGAAAGCTATTCATAGAATCATAGAATCATAGACTGGTGGGGTTGGAAGGGACCTTTAGAGATCATCCAGTCCAACCTCCCTGCAGAAGCAGGTTCACCTAGATCAGGTCACACAGGAACGTGTCCAGGTGAGTCTTGAAGCCCTCCAAGGAAAGAGCCTCCACACCCTCCCTGGGCAGCCTGGGCCAGGGCTCCCTCACTGAAACACTGAAACAGCTTTTTCTTATATTTAAGTGGAACTTTTTGTGTTACATCTTCATCCCATCACCCCTTGTCGTGTTGCTAGATACACCAGAACAAAGGGATGTCCCAACCTCCTGATTACCTTGTTTTTCTAGTTCTTGTAATCAGATCATGTTGTAAAGGCTAAAATCATTTCATTGCCTGTGCACCAACACTGAGTGTAACAGCTCAAGGCTTAGTGATTCTTAAATGCAGACACAGAAGGAGAGAAAGTTGCTTGAAAAAATGAACAAATCCATCATGGACAGACTAAGTGAAGTATATTCTCTGTTTTGGTATTTAATGCTTCAGTGGTATGAGGCAAATACAGTCTCCCAGATACACAGATAATCAAAGTTTATTTGAACATATGGGAGAAAATGTTGTAAAGATTTCCTCTGACTTGTGCTTTTCACCAGTCTGCCTTGTTTAATAACTGTTTAATAACTTCTCCTCCATGTCCATCGGATTAGATCATAATATGACTGTTTACACCTGTTTGTAAAAAGAAAAACAAAATCAGACACTTCTCTGATTTATTCATCACCTCTTATATCAACGTGTAGGTGAAGAAAAGTGAGCATTACCTGCATGTATTTCATGTACTGATCAAATTAGGAATATGGCTTTGTAGTTTATAATCCAAGGTGATTTACACACAGACCCTAGTACTGAGCTGGGCCACAAAGAGAGTTCATTAGGTACTTTTTATTGTTATTATGGCAATGTCTCACACCAGTGCAAGAATACAATTATCAACAGGAAAAGTCTATTGCTTACCTTTTTTGTGGTTCTTCAAATGTAACTATAATAATCCTGTAACAGCGACAAGAGGTCTGAAGTGTTGAACCCTGGTCCTCTCACACCCTGTGTGAGTGTTGTGCTACCATGGTGAAGTTAATCACTACCACATATTGTGTCAGGTGTTTTCATATCAGAGAGTAATAGAAAGAATTAAGTTGGAAGGGGATGCTGAAGATCATCTACTGCTGGTCAAACCTCTGGTCAGGGTTTGGCATAACTGCTGAGCAAGAGTCTTCCAAATCATTTCCCAGATGAAGGTCTAGGGATCATTTGGGAATCTCGGCCTATCAATGAACCTGGACTTCAGCTGGAAAAGGCTGGTAGACAGAGGATACTATGGGAGTATCTCTTGTATTAGGACTCAATGCCTAGATCAAGCCAACAGCCATATAGTACACAGTATCTACACAGTATATAGTGTATATATTGTATATATATACAGTATATAGTGAATTATGTATGCACCTGCATTTCCTTCTTTCCTCATGGTTTTTTCCCTTCTTGCCCCTCCTTCAACTACTATTTATGAACCATTTCCCCCATTCCACATCAGTTCAGCATCTCATGACAAACACATATGGAGGCATTTACTGTAGCATCAGAACACATGATTAGCAGGTGATTCTTTCTATCTTAGGTATGCGTGACTACCCTTGGCATCTTCTGGGTGGCAGAAGAACAGCAAGAAAAGGCATCCACCTTAGTGCACGGTGATGGACCAGTAACATCAACTACTATGTGCCTTCTGAATCTTCAGTTTGATGCAGAGAATAAGAAGTCAGTGTAATGAGGAATTTCATCCCTGTTCATGACTTAAATTTACAGGCACAGCTCATATCCATGCAGTGCTAAGAAACCCTCTTGCAAGCCATAAAACAGACCTCTGAAGCTGACAGAAGCTTCATATATACACAGTGCTTAAAACACACTGAACTGTCCCAGTCCTCTTTCTTCCTAACACCTCAATACACATATACTTTTTGGAAGTGATGAAGAGTCTTGACAAATGCACTTGGACCAAGGCTTTGTTGAATTTTCTCTGCTGAATACGTTTTTGTTTACTGGTAACTTTTCTCCCAATGTGGTACTACTTCATTGCAGTTTTGACTGCTAGCAAAGATTCCTTATCATGCAGAATTTGTGGGTAAAAGCTTGAAGACTACATGTGAAGAGAGGAAAATCTGTAATTTGAAGCACTTTACCTTTAAAAATGAGATGATATGACAGTTATTCACCTCACATCTTGTACGAGGAGGTCAACCCAGTATATCTGTTGGGCTAACTTCTAAACCTCACTGTTGCCACTGCAATAACAGTGCATGGTCACAGGCTGTACTGCAGATTATGGAACGACTGCATCAGTCTAAGATGATAAAAAGATTAAAATGAAGGAACTTCTGGACTGAGCATCAGGATGGGAACTCCCTCATTTTCCCCTGGTACTGCATACATGCAGTTGTTAAAGTTTTAAGTGGCAAGACACGAGTCTTGGACTGAACTTCCCAGTTCTAGAACATTTCAAAGGCAATTTTTCTAATTGTGACAGAGGGGTAAGGAGATTAAAATGTGTATACAAACGGAGTGATATGACATACAGATCTAAGCGACAGGAAAGCAGACTTGAATGTCTGTTGGTCTTAGAACCAAGAACTAGTGACTTCATATGAAAATTCACCGGGTGCTTCATTCAAATGAAATGCTCATTCTGAACTTGGCAATTTCAGCCTGACTTCACTGCAGCATTCACATCAGACGTTCCCACCACTGTGCACCACCACAGCATGGACCAAGCTCTCTTTCTAGGCATTACCCTGACCCACAGTCAGGCAGGAATTCAAAGCACTCAGGGCTGACTCATCACCTGGATGTAACAAAAGCCAAACCACTGACTGGTGAGCAGGCTGCTTACTGCTAATCCAGAAGATTTACACACACCTTTAGAGTAAAATATCCCAGTGGGTATGCAGAGCTAGATCTAGTGACTTCAGGTGAAAATAAAGAAAGCTGTTACGTTCAGACCATTATTGTTCATGCTGCTTTGTGAATTTATTTCTTTAAATTTTCCACTTGTGCTCCTGCCAAGAGAGATCTATTAGACAGAAAGCAGCAAGAGTAAAACTTTATAATTTTGTTTCAAACTATAAAATAATTTACATCACATATTTTACTTACTTTTGTCTTTTTTTTTGTTTTTTTTTGTTTTTTTGTTTTGTTTTGTTTTTGAAACCACAAACATTCCAGCATCACACTGTAGGAATAAGAATAACAATAGAAAGCATAACCTTTTGCATAGTATTAAATGAACAGACAGAGTAAGTTCTTTATTTACAATTATTGTCTAGATAAAAAAATTCATAAAAACAGATGAATGAACATATATATTAATAACCCCTAGTGGGATGGATTGCCAATGTACCACTGTATTGTTGTCCACAAATCTCATGCTGCTAAGTACAGTACGTAGAGAGCGAGCATTTATATATTGCAGGGAATTGAAACAAACTGATCATTTTGGTTTTTGATCCATTGTTCCCATCACAGAGAGGTCAAGCAAGAAAAGAAAGGAATTGTGATGCACAACTTGTAGTTGAAAGGTCATAGCTATTCAGCTTTAAAAAACAAAAAAAAAAAAAAAGAAAAGGAAGTCTATCATTTATCATATACATAAAGCACAGTCTCTGCTCACAAAAGCCCAAGGTTTCTATGCATCTCAGTTTATATATGTTTTACTATATATACACAGAATGTAGTGTTCATTTGCTTAACAGTTTTCAAGTCTGCAAATGGTACCTTAGGGAGGGGGACTCCTATAGGAAGATCTTAAAAAAACAAAACCAAGAACAAAACCATGGAGTGTTTGAAAAGAAAAAAGGCAAATAGTCAGTGTGAAGATGCTGAAAAGAAACTGTTCCAGTATTAACAGCTCCCGTGGATGTTCAAGTCCAAAGCTAGAGGCTTCCCTGTAAATAGATAACACTTTTTGTTTTTTTTCTTCTGAATATGATATCCCAAATAGGCCATAGAAACCCAATACATGTTATACAAAGGTTAATCACCATATTTACAAAGCGAAGAACAATCCTGACTGAGTTTCAATCACTTTGTTGCTAGGAGTTAACTAAAATGCTTACGTTGTCATGCTAGCTTTTTACTGTTAAGAAACGGGTCACACTATGTTGCAAAGAGAGTTGTGGATGCCTTCAAGGACCTGTCACTGTTGTTCAGTGACAAGTTTGGATCAGATAGCGAACTAGGAGTTTGAGCCAAAAACATTCAAGCTTCTACATAAAAGTCCGGAAGCTGGCAATTCAGGCTGATTAGAGCTTTACCTGGCTGAATAGTCTTGATGCACCCTGAAAACATTTTAGTCAGTTCAGTCTGCAGTTTGGCCATGAGTCTAATCTTGTTTTGGAGAGTTCTGGCTTGGTTTTAGTTCTTGTGACTGCAGAGATGCACCACTTTACGAGCCAACTTTAAGACAACCAGTTACACCTTAACAAACCAATTTATCGAGCTGGTTGGAGAGTGTTTTTCAACACATCTGGCATAATCAATTGTGTAATTCAAAATGTCTTCTGCACTGTACAGTTATGGAAAAGATCAAATGCTGAAAAGTCTCCAAGCAAACTTCATATTAAATACAAAAATCAGTTATGAAAAAATCTGTGATCCACAAAGTGCATTCAAGTGGTTGACATAGCAATTGTATAAGCTCATCAACTTTAAGCTATCAGGGCTGTTACCATCTTGAAAAATAGTTGTCACCCTCCATACTGCAGGTTTGTTGTTTTTTTTTTTTTTTTTCAAAGGAGCTTTCTTTGGAGAAAGCTCAAGGTAAAAGAATGTATTACTGTGTTCCAGTATACTTTGTGACTACAGGAAGACAAGCTCGGTTAGAAAACAGAAGAATCACACAAAGCACACCTCAAGATAGAATTAATCAAGTTTCATTCTGACCTACTAGTGAGGAAATTATAGTTTTCTTTAAAAAAGAAATCGAAGCAATGACCTACAGTGATTTTCATCCAAAATGCCAACAGCCCAGACTTTGCAAGTCGTAAGGAAACAAATGCCTAAATTCCTAACTGAAAAAGGATTAACACAATATATCACAATAGTTTAACATTAGCTTCATCTCCATGTAGACAGACCAAAGATAACTTATCTTAAATTATATGTATCAACTCAACTCAGTTTCATATAATAGCTCTCTACAAATATCTTTGGAAGCCATGTGTTTAAAGAATGAAATAGCCTCCTTCACCGTACGTTGCACCAAAACAAAGTCAAGTGGAATTGTCAGGGATGGGGGGAAGGAGGAAGGGAGGGAACAAAAAAGGAGAGAACCTGATCATTTGGATTTTTATTTGAAACAAAGGAAGCCTGTTTTACCTCCCTGTATACAGGATCACAATGCTACATCCAATGTGTGATAGTTTGGCTTCTTTTGTTATTTACTAGCAGTATCTACATTATTTAACAAAAAAAAAAAAGAAACAAACCCAAAAAAGAAAAAATCAGGCAGAAATCAGAACACGGTTGTAATAAAATATCCAGGGTGCGGTGTTACAGACAAAGTTTTCAATGAGCTGAGCTGAGCCATTGGTATAACTACTTCGGCAGGAAGTGCTTTCTTAACCCTACAAATAGTTAAGGATATTATCTACAGGTTTGTAAACAAATTACATTCTTTTTCTTTTTTTAGGACATAAATAAGTTAAAATAGTCAGAGCGATTTGAGCAGAAACAAGGCAACATGCCAACAAAGAAACTTTATATATATATAACTATATATATATAGATAGATATATACATATATATAATTAATTATGTATATACTTATATGTATATATCTCTATATATAGTCTCATAAATGTTTAAGTTCCTCTGTCCAACTGGTGCAAATCTACTGTGCAAGTTAAGCTTTGCAACTTCAAAAAAGTTATTTAAATTAATCTATACAATTGAGTCCATGCCACACAAGCATTTCAAAGAACTCACAGACCAGTGAATTGGATAAATAGCCTCAGAAAGAAGTCCTCTGCAGTTCCTGCTTAAGGAGGAAAAAAAACCAAAGAGGAAATGAAAAGAAACAGAGAGAGAGAGAGAGAGAGAGAGAAGGGCCAGAAGTGTACAGTACATTCATGCAAGAGGATTTTTTTTTGTTGTTGTTTTTCTGAAAGGGAAGGAAGGGGGGGGGGTATGTAAATCAGCCATTCATTCTTTCCCCAAAACCATTGTGATCAACAATTCATTCACTTGTCTCAGAGTGAATAAGAGTTCAAACAGCTTTTCAGCCAGCAATGTTTTTAATATATATATTTATATCTCTTTCGGTTGCTGTGGGGTTGTTAAATCTTATGTTATCTTAATATCTCGTTTTTCTTTTTTTTGCAGTGACCTTTTTCAGCTAAAGTGATGTCTCCAGGCTATGTATTGGGCTTCCTGGACTAGAAGAGGTAGCTGATTTACTTGTATCAGTTGTAAGATTTATTCCACTGTCGATAGNAGGGAGGGAACAAAAAAAGGAGAGAACCTGATCATTTGGATTTTTATTTGAAACAAAGGAAGCCTGTTTTACCTCCCTGTATACAGGATCACAATGCTACATCCAATGTGTGATAGTTTGGCTTCTTTTGTTATTTACTAGCAGTATCTACATTATTTAACAAAAAAAAAAAAGAAACAAACCCAAAAAAGAAAAAATCAGGCAGAAATCAGAACACGGTTGTAATAAAATATCCAGGGTGCGGTGTTACAGACAAAGTTTTCAATGAGCTGAGCTGAGCCATTGGTATAACTACTTCGGCAGGAAGTGCTTTCTTAACCCTACAAATAGTTAAGGATATTATCTACAGGTTTGTAAACAAATTACATTCTTTTTCTTTTTTTAGGACATAAATAAGTTAAAATAGTCAGAGCGATTTGAGCAGAAACAAGGCAACATGCCAACAAAGAAACTTTATATATATATAACTATATATATATAGATAGATATATACATATATATAATTAATTATGTATATACTTATATGTATATATCTCTATATATAGTCTCATAAATGTTTAAGTTCCTCTGTCCAACTGGTGCAAATCTACTGTGCAAGTTAAGCTTTGCAACTTCAAAAAAGTTATTTAAATTAATCTATACAATTGAGTCCATGCCACACAAGCATTTCAAAGAACTCACAGACCAGTGAATTGGATAAATAGCCTCAGAAAGAAGTCCTCTGCAGTTCCTGCTTAAGGAGGAAAAAAAACCAAAGAGGAAATGAAAAGAAACAGAGAGAGAGAGAGAGAGAGAGAGAAGGGCCAGAAGTGTACAGTACATTCATGCAAGAGGATTTTTTTTTGTTGTTGTTTTTCTGAAAGGGAAGGAAGGGGGGGGGGTATGTAAATCAGCCATTCATTCTTTCCCCAAAACCATTGTGATCAACAATTCATTCACTTGTCTCAGAGTGAATAAGAGTTCAAACAGCTTTTCAGCCAGCAATGTTTTTAATATATATATTTATATCTCTTTCGGTTGCTGTGGGGTTGTTAAATCTTATGTTATCTTAATATCTCGTTTTTCTTTTTTTTGCAGTGACCTTTTTCAGCTAAAGTGATGTCTCCAGGCTATGTATTGGGCTTCCTGGACTAGAAGAGGTAGCTGATTTACTTGTATCAGTTGTAAGATTTATTCCACTGTCGATAGCACTGTTGTTCTTGTTGAGCGAAGACGGTGGACTCGAGTTTTTCTTGAGAGCGGGGTCTTCTTCTAGGTCTGTGTCATCAATGAGTGGGATGTGGGGCTGGGAATCTTCTATCCTAAATTCAGGATGAGTCATAAAGTTGTGAATAGAGGTTCTAGATTCTGGTTTTTCTAAACCTTCATAGAGAGAGCTACGGAATGCCTTCACGACGCGGATCTAGGGGGAGAAAAGGAAAGAGGCGTCACAGGGAGCACCTTCCAAGGGCAACACCGTGTTAGAGAGTACTTGGTGAAAAATGTAGCATATGGTTAGGGCAGTGCAGGCAGCTGAAGTCCATAGTCTCTGGATGTTATATGCATAAATGAGTGGCTCAGTTATGTGCATTTTGAATATCTGCATCAACTGCAACATTAAAATAAATCAAGTTTAAAGCCATCAAAGAACTGATGGGAAGTACTGGTTAAAGAAAGCCAACGTGTCCACTCGTGTGGTACATCCCTAGTAAAAGACAAGCCATGTTAATTGTAATGCAAATGTAAAACCATGCATGTTGATAGTTTTGCAGTGAGTAAGTAGGAAGGCTTTTGTTTGTTTGGTTTTGTTTGTTTAATTAAAAAAAAAGTCTCTTTTGTATTGTTTAGAAAACAAACCATTACACATAACATATCACACTTCACAAACAGAAAAGCACAGAACAAGGACACAGTTGGATGGGTACGTATGAGACACACACAGGAGCCAAGTGTAAAAAAAAAAAACAAAAAAACAACCAAATTCTAAGTAATATCAATGTTTGGAAAGCAAAAATCTAAATGAATGCAGCCAAGAGCACAAAAAAAGCCAAGCAGACAACGTACTAAGCATAACCATGCTGTCACAGGGAAAGAACAAAAAAAATTCACAGTTACCACATGTAAAGAGAGAACTTGCACACAACAACTACACTTGGAAGCCTGGATAATGTGAACATAGTATTGTTGAACCAACTTTTCTTTTTCCTTCATGCATATGTGAGGTAAACACTCGAGTATAGACCCACTGTTCTAGCCATTTAACTTTTCTCTTTTTTTTTTTTTTTTTTTTTTGGTATAAAACATGTAATTAAATCATGTCTTGATTGTTGGGTTGAATCGAATGACGTTAATCAGCAAGCTTTTTCGTTTTCTGTGTCTCAGTTGTGAAACTGTCCAGTTACATGCTGAAAGCGACACAATTGATGCCATATATGCAGTCTTTAAGCTAGGTCAGCTGACTTATGCCAGGGTCAAATCTAATGTCATTCATCACCTGACACAATACAGGGGAAAATCAACTGCAAGACTCAGCCCATTAGACTGTCAGGGACAGCACAGGTTGCTTTCCCCATAGGAGCTGAATAAGGAGCACTGCAGAGAGGGGACACTAAGTCCCCCCTATGGGTGGGCAAAGGGAGGGATGCTGTCTATATGCATTGAAAAGAAGTGAAAGTTTGTGCTGCTTTACTGCTGAAAAAAACATAGCTTTTTGGAAGGAGGTGGAGGGAACAGAACTTTTTGGAAGGGGGTGAGGGGGCAGAGAGGAAAAAACAGAATGGCAAAACGTGATCTGTTGGCAAATGTTTTATGAGCTGTTTATAAGTATGAGTTCTATCCTTCTACTTCCATGTAGTCCATGAGTGAATTTTTAGCATTTCTTAGAGGGGAGACCAAAACACAGGCAGAAGCAAAAAAGGTGCAAGCAGGCATCGTGAAAGCTTCTCCAGGCACGTTTGAAATGGTTTGGTGGTTGGCATGTGTATCTTTTTACATGTAAATATGCTGCACATTATTGGCCAGTCTAACATATGAATGATTTGTCAAGCTTTATTTCCTCTTTTAATCAGCAGACTGCATTTTAGGAATGGTGTGAGGGTCACAGTGTTGCTGCTGCGAGATCTAGCTGTTCCTGTGGCTGAGGTTGTGCAAGTTGTACAGAATTTCAGCACATTTGGAACAGGCTGGCTTCTGTTTTGACCTCTCTCACCTTTGCTCATGTTTATGGTCCCTAAATTAGAGCAGAAGTCAGGCCATCTTCAGATATACAGCCTTCAGTCACTCCAAATACTCTCCCTTCTCTTTACACATACATTTGGGCACAGTACAAAAAGTAGTTCATGTGACTGCTTAGGCTCAAAATAAGAGGATTGCAGCAGTACAGAACAGCTTGTCCAGATTTTGGGATACTTGAAGATTTTAGGAGGCTGGCAGAGGTGCAAGTCAAGGGGAACATAAGTAAATTTTACATGATGCAATCTCACAGGGTATCTAACACCCCTATAACAGAGCACCTGGAATTATAAACCAGGGTTTTATGAGAGCTGAATCTCCTTGACTTGTGCTGTGCTGTGTGATGATTCTGTACAATGAACAGACTGGCATAAGAGATTCATTTGTTTTACTAAAGATGAGGTTGGAACTCACTGAGAAGAGATGACAGGCCAATTCCCTCATCACCTATGCCTTTCAGTTTTGTATTTTAAAGTGCAAAGCAATCGGCTTAAACAATGACAAAACCGTATGATTATCTTAAAAACATGTCACTATATTGTCCTACTTTAAACTGGGAAACCTTTTAGTTAACTACAAAGCTTACTTTATAGTATGGGCTGATATGGTGTCATATCCTGCAAAGCAACCTATTATTTCTGCTACCCAAATACAAATAGCAGTCCTTCAGCTGCAGCTGTTTTCTAGATCAACTAAGAAAATGCTTTCATTCTCTTGAATACAGCTACTTCTTAATACACAGAATTATGGCCCATTTGCCTGCTGGATTATTTTTAATAAAGGTAAAATAAATTGTTACTTAGAAAGGTTTGCAATTTGATGTTGCACTTGAGCAGGTTTCAAGTGCCGTAAATGGGACAGGATCTATACTGCATTTAACACCAGAACTCTGGCATCTCATTTTCATTTCATACAAAGCTTGCAGTCAGCCTAAGCCAGTTGACTAAAGTCTTTCACAACTGAGGGAAAACTAGAGATTTTGGTTGGATTTGGAAGCCGGTTATGAAAACCTGTATGTCATGACCTGAATTTGCTACTCTGCAGTGACTGCTTGAACAAATGATTTTGCTGAAAGAAACCACTGCACTAACATCTTTTGCTTAGGTGTGTTTACACACACTCCCTCACTTTGTGTAGTTTTGGCATGGACTGTTTGAATCTCGCAGAAACATTCAGATGTTGCTAGAAGGGCTGTTACTAGTTCATGGTGATTTTTACTAGAAAACATGAGCTTAGAACTGATTCAGATCTGCTGATATCTAAAGTAGGTAATCTCCTGAATGCAGAGGTAATGTAAGGGCCAAACATGGGCAAATCCCTAAAGCCAAGAATACATAAAATCAGCTTTCTAGTCAGCTTTCTTCACTAAGGGGATGAGAAAACTCCCTTCATTTCTTAAGATTTCTCTACAGTTTCAGAGATGTACATATGTTTGCCATTATTTTCTCACTTGAGGAGAAACTCCCTTGCCAGCTTTAAACTTTGCATATTTAGCTTGTCATCTACAGGAAAGCGTTTCCTTTTTTAGGTGTCACACCTCATTCAGGGTCAGACTTTCTGCATTACAGTATCATTAAAAATGAGGTTCACAGTCTGTCCCCTGGTGTTCCAAAGCATTGCTTGCAGAAACACAACTTGCTTCTTTCATTATGTTAGTGGAAACTGAGGTAGAGAGGTTTTGTTGGATTTGAAGGTGGCATTGTAATTTCTATCTGATACTACTGTTTAGGAACTGAAGAGGTATTTACCCAGAGTTACATGGCCCAACAGCAACAAATTCTTTTAATACATGCTTATGTTCAAGATTTGAAGTAAAAAATGTTTAGGGGCTTTGCTGAGACAAAGCTCACAAAACTTTCATGAAGATACAATAAAGCAGATGAGCTCCATATAATGTTGTAATGGTTGTACAGCATGTAAAAGCAGAGACATACCCATGATGGATAGAACCTAAAAAAATTGCTGCTTTGTTATGAACCATGTAGAGTTCATGTAATGGTATTTCTTGATGAGACTGACAATGCCAAGGGAAGACAAACAGTCTGATAACAGCTCCCTTTTCTCACAGTAATGGAGACAACAGAAAAAAAAATAATAATGAACTGCTTTTAAACAAAACACTGTGGGGACAACACTTCAGGACATTTTTTGACATGGCTATAAGTTTCCACTTCTTTCTTCTCTGTAGCTGTAACAGAAAAAACTTTTCAGTTTCATCCCACCTTGAAAGTTAGATTTCTTATACTGCATCAGGCAAGAAAAATGAAAGAAATAGAATTTTAGATACTACATTTTTTTCCCAGCAAAAGAAAAAGCTGAAGGTCAAAATCTCACTCCTAAGCACAACAATCTAGGCAAAAGACACAAGGCCTGTTACGCATCAACAGATGGATTATGGTTGGTAGTGTGTGGGCTTATACTCGAATGTTTACCTGGCTTCATATAAGCCAAGTATCTTGAGTTTGGTTCACATTCATTTCAGGCTCAAGGTTAAAGACTCACAACCTCTTTTTATTTCACTCTCTCCTGCTGAACCCTTTTGTCCAATGTTCTCTAGCCCTCTGGGAAAACAAACACATTTAATATTCAGACAGTAGAGAGTAGGGCACTGCAAAAGCAAATAAATTCAATACTGAAAGATCAGTAAGGTGATTAGTATAAAATTGTAAACAAGAGGTCAATTTTGCAAAGAGATGCCAACTCTTATGTGCAACTGATACTATTCTCTATCAAGACTAAGGCTATACAAAGAAAAATAGGTTTGGTGAAGTACTACTGCACATCTAAAGCTTGGAAACAGAAGACCTAGCTTCAGTATATTTGGGTTTGTTTATTTTTGCATCCTCCCATTTTTAGGTGAGCAAAATCCACAGGTGGAGATATTACATGTATTGAAGTCACCTGTAAATGTTGTGGCTGGTATATTCTAGATTGTAAGGTGCAGAAGTTGAGCAAATCCAAAGACAAGGTTAAAAATTGCAATAAGTTTTAGAAAAAAAACCCAGAAGATTTCTAAGCTTCTGCTTCAACGTGTGAAACAGATGCAGAATGTTACCTCTTTCTGCATAAATATGCAGTAAATCTACTAAGTGCTGCTGAAAAGTCATACCATATGCAGCAAGATGAAAAATGAACACCAACATGTTTTCTAAAATCCTCAGGCCTGATTCTTATTTCACAAGAGTTTCACAGGGCTATCATTCCACTGAATTTTAGAGCATGTGATCAGAATTGTGTGTTGGGCTTCCACTTTCCATAGCCTATCTCCTTTATAACAGGATTGATGCAAAATTATGGAGTCTAATACTCTTGTATCAGATTTGGCAAAATAGACATATATTATAGAATCATTAAATCATAGAATGGTGGGGTTGGAAGGGACCTTTAGAGATCACCCAGTCCAACCTCCCACAGAAGCAGGTTCACCTAGATCAGGTCACATTGGTACGTGTGACCCTCTTGTTGTGCCATATCTCCAGTTGAGGACTTGGTTTTATATTTAGACTTTAGACCTAGTTAGTTTTCCTTCAGGGAAAATATACAGAAGATGATTTTGATCTTGCATATCCCAGCAGGACTGTGAAATCTTGCTAATAAACAGTGGGAATTTCTAAGCTTTACTATTCTATCTCCATCCCTAGGTTAATTACATTCTCAAATGGTATAACTTTTATGAACATAATTTTAGATGGATGTGGACTTTAAGTTGTGTTTGTTCCATTTCCTCATGTGACAGTCATACCATGTTGTCACAGAAAGCAACTGACATTTTCAGTAAGGCTGGTATACCCACTTCATTTGACCTATAATCTGAACATAGATCAATATTGGACAGTAATCTTTGCTTTAACAGTTATTAAAACAGTTGGACAGGTTTTTCTTCATGAGAAATTTGGCACAAAAAAGATTTTATCTTAAGATGTTGTTGTCCCGCTGAGTGACCGTTACATTTAAAGGCAACTTACTATGGAAGAAATACAGAAAAGCAAAAGCTGCTGGAACAGCCAATAAGTTTTCTTGAGACAAAATAATCTGATTTTCATAACCAGCAGGTTACAAATAACTAATCTGAGCTCTCTCTTTAAAATTACCTATTAGTAAATGGACTGTAATACACAATAGAATTAAGCTCGTTGAATGTCTTATGTTAGTTTGCAGGTGCTTATGACCTAGCGTCATTCTGGGAAACATGTTTTATAGGTAAAGCTAATTTCTAACTTCTAAATGACGGTTTCTTGGCAAGTCAGACAAATTTCAAATATTCTTTAATTAAAGAGAGAATGACAAAAACTGTCTTTCCATATCAATTAGCCCCACTTTTGTAGACTGTAACCCCCTCCAAAAAGTGAAGCAGAGCAAAAATTCAGCCTTAAGGGTGCTATGCTCTTCTTTGCATGAACGCACTTTTTAAAACACAAATAAACAGAAACAGACCCCAAAAAACATTTTTTTTTTATTATGGACAAATATGTATGTGAATATTTTGGTAAGATTTTAATTGGTTGCTATAAAATTTGGAGTCATGACGATGTATTTTTTTCTGTGTCATCCTTACAAGTCACTTGTTTAAGGCCACTGTTCCTGGAGTTAATACAATAAAAGGCTGTGATAATTCACTTCTAAAAATCCCAGCCAAAAAATGACAGATCTCAACAGAACAAAGTAAAAAGAACTTGCAAGTTCAGAAATGAAAGCAGATCCATGATCTGGGAGGTTGCCTTTTGGTGGGGCTTGTTTCTGTTTGTTTGCTGTTTCCTACACTTAACAATATTTTCTATTTATAACCTTTTATGAAAGAGAGGGGATTTTTAAGGGCCCTGCAGCTTCTGGCTGCTTCTATTTAGGATCAGTATTAGCTGTCTGTGAGAATGAGGTGAAGGAGGAAGAGCAAATACAAAGGAATATTAAATGTGCATCTTGGGAAATTTGAAACCATGTTCTCTTGAAGGTGTTACCTACTGATAACAGTAATAACATCTGAGAAACAGATATAGACAGATTAGGATCAAGGATAACTTGTTTACTTTGTGTACAGTTACAGCTACTCATCCTCTACCTAACCAAGCAATATAACAGCAAAGGCTTTAAACATAAACTTGTTTTTAAGCACAAGCTAACATTTTGTGTTACTAATTCTGACCTTCAAAAGTAAAAAAAAAAAAAGATGTTCCATTGCCCCACTGAATCTGCTTTTGACTCCCCAAAATAAAATTAGTATGAAACATATATCCACCAAAGCTGGTATGGGATAGCCTGATAGCCCTTTCAACTCTGTAGTGTAATAGCTTTTTAATCAGAGAATCACAGACTCTCAAGGGCTGGAAAGGACCCCAAAAGCTCATTCAGTGCAACCCCCCTGCCAGAGCAGCAGCACCTAGAGCAGGGCACACAGGAACTCATCCAGCTGGGGTTTAGTGTCTCCAGAGAAGGAGCCTCCACACCCATCTGGGCAGCCCCTGCCAGGGCTCCCTCACCTCAACAGGGAAGAAATTTCTCCTTGTGTTTGTTTGGATCCTCTTCTGTTCCAGTTTATACCCATTGCTCCTTGTCCTATCACTGGCCATCACTGAGAACAGTCTGACTCCAGCCTCCTGACACTCGCCCTTTATGGATTTGTAAACATTAATGAGGTCACTCCTCAGTCTCTTTTTCTCCAAGCTGCAGAGCCCGAGCTCCCTCAGCCTTTCATCACAAGGGAGATGCTCCACTCCATCATCTCTGTGGCCCTGTGCTGAACTCTCTCCAGCAGCAACCTGTCCTTCTGCAACTGAGGGGCCCAGAACTAGACCCACTATGCCAGATGTGGTCTCACAGGGGCAGAGTAGAGGGGCAGGAGAACTCCCTAATGATAGATCATGTGTGAATATATGTGTCTGTGTGCTCATGACACATTAAAATTTAGGAACTTGGCTGACACCATGTTGGCTGATTTTTCCTTCAACTTTCATTTTCTGTGGCTTAAATGTGTGCATATTAACTGTGTGCATAGTCAGTTGGCATCTAAATAATCTTCCTACTTTTACCAGCTTTCAATTTGCAGAAATTTTCACTATGCTTATGTAGAGCTGAAACATTTTTCAGAAGAGATTACTAACACAGGCTTCATTGTAATGAATTAGTGCTGACAACTAACAATCATTTGTTATTGGGAAAAACTGCTGTGACAGCTAAAAAGTATCAGCATAACTAAGTCAACATTAATACTGCAGTAAATATTGCTTTGTATAAATTGTTTTTAATTAAGGTGTTCCACAACCCTATGAAAGATTTCAATGTACCAGATCTATGAATAGTTGAAAATGTCACATAATAATGTGCTAATCTGTTTCACAAACTACAGTAGACAGTCTGCATTTGACAGGCAGATGTCTGTTTAAGCACACACTAACTTTTGATCAATCTGCCCAAATATATATATATATATATATATTTTGAATTCCAAAATTTTACTATCAATCTGCAGGAGAAACCTCACAGACTGGTGAGGTGTCACAATGAACTATGTATTAAAAAGCCCTACAATTAGTAAAGAACTATGTCATTGCTTTTTAAAGGAGTATTTAATAATACATAGTATTGATAAGGCATCACGTGATTCTTGTACATTTTATTAAGTTTCAGTATCAGAAGCTCTGCAGTTTGTGCAAATAAAATGGCACCTGAATGATGCCCAACTGCTGTAACATGCAGAGCACCATTTATCTGGAAATAAACCTTCCTGACAGTATCTTATACTGGGCCCTTTTAAGTATTAGGCTCTTTTGTCTTTGCTATACCCTCAAGGTTTTCCCTTGATACTCTCTATAACACATCCACATATGTACCATTTATAGGGTTCCTGAAGTGGGAGGAAAGGCTTCAAAGTCAAAGGTATAACTACCCCTTCCACCTCATAGGAAGAAAGTAATGATTTAGAGTTTAATTCATTCCAAGCAGCTAAGAGGAAAGAAGTCAGTCATATCCCACCACATGCATTTTAAGCAAGGATTCTTAAAATGTTGGAAAGGAGAGCTATGGCAGGAAGTGAAACACACCCCATTTCAAAGAAATTTGGATTAGGAAAGTTTTTTCTGTTGGTAGAAGTTGAAAAATCAGCTGTATTTACCCAATTTCAGAGAAAAAAAGCACCCTTTTTTTCCTTTTCTTCTTTGCATTTTCACTGTCATTCATTAGGTTTGTGCCATTCTATTCATAAATCAGAACTTTCCCTAGGGGTTGAAGCACACACTGGTTTGACACTAAACAGATGTTATATGGCAGTAATAAAATACTAACAGTCCAGAAAGAAAACCCCACTTTAAAATGCCCAAGCTCTGATTGTCCTCTGCAACGGAGATACATATCTCTGGGTGGCTTAACAAATCAATCATATGGCTTTTATTTTACTGAATAAATGTGGCTATAATTGATGAGCTCTCTAGACATGTTTTATTTTTCCAAATAAAAAGAGACATCAAAGACTGTGACGGATTATGCTTCCTCCTATTAATTAACTTCAGCCCATAACCTAGTAAGGCCTTTCCTGAGACAAAAGACTATTCAATTCTGACTTGCTTTGCTGCAATGGATTGAAGAGAGAAAAGATAAATTGTCTATTTTAATTTTATTAGATCTAATTTTTTTTAATTTTATTAGATCTTTCAGGCTGCTGCCTATAGGATGTTAATGAAACATTTACCACAGCAAGAATGCATTGCTCTCTGTTTTCTGATCACATGTAGAAATGCCATTATGTGAAACTGTTCCCTGGCTGAACTGGTTTGTGTGTGGCAGTTTTTGTCCTGCTCAGTAGGGAACTGATGGAACTTGGGCTCTGAGCTCTCAGAAGCAGGTTACAGTGCCTGTGGCACAGCAGTGGCACGTAGCTCAGCGACTTTGCTTCTCTGGATTGTGCTGCTGCCCTGAAGTGATTGGTGGTGTTGGAGTAAAAGCACACCAAGCTTCCCAAGAAAAGACTGGAATGGATGCAAATTTACTCCAAAGAGTAACCAAAGAGTGCCAAAGTTGGAAACATTAATGGCTCTTTGGGTCCCTAAATAAAAACAAAGTTCCTCTTTTGACTTTTAATTCCAACAAAACTTCTAATAGATGTCTAGATATTTGATGTTGAAATACTTGAGGGGGTTTGCAATGAAATGGAATGGTAAAACTTCCTTTTATCTTCCTGCAGGAGTTCTGGAATGTTATTTCTTTCTCTTGTCTGCCCTGTCTCTGTTGGCCAGACAGATAAGACTGGCTTCTCACTTGTCAGGCCAACTTTGCACTATAACTTGCACAAAATCTACTGCATTATTTTGTACAGCAACTGCCAAGCTTGTAAACTGAGTCCTGTAAATTTAAATATTCTTTAAATGCTGACTATGCTGTAAAACAAAATAGCTACTGAAAGATGCTGCAAACACTTCCAATTATAAAACCAAAATTAGATCTGTAAGAGCCTTCCTGAGCAACTGGAATCTTGGTGTTAGTGAAGCAGTCCTTTCTTGTTAGCCACTTCCAAGTTTTTAATCACTTTGCTGCCTCTTCACTAGATGCTTTGTATGCATCCAAAGGAAAGCTGCGTCAGAGTTTCAGTGTTCAGAAACCTACTTCTTCTAATACAGAAATTTGTTACCACATTTCTTTTCTTGTTTACACACTGTCCTCTAAATTGCCTAGCTCCCTCGTTCCTTAACAATTACCTCCCACTGAATTTACAGATAAATCTATCCTTCCACCATTCATGTGAACCTTAATCCCTTAGCCTTACATCATAAACTATACTGTCTGTTTCTTTGATCCTGCATCTGTGCTAATTGGAGTACATTTTTCTTAGACATGAGTGACCTACATTACATATAGTCTTCCAGATGGAATGATCTTTTATCAGAAAAGCTGTGTTGCTTAATATAAGGTGCTTGCAGAACCATCTCAAGTACATCTCTTCTAACCAGTAGAAACTATATCCAGTGAGACAGAGAAAACATGACACAGGAGCATTCAAATAAAATCAGAATCTCCATACACTGAGTAAAAAGTGACTAGAAATTCCAGTCATAGAATGGCAGGGTTGGAAGGGATCTCTAGAGATCATTAAGTCCAACCCCTCTGCAGAAGCAGGTTCACCTAGATCAGGTCCTAATGGTAAGTTAGAAAAACCTGCACTAAATCATGGAGAGTATCTACTGTACACAAAGTAACCATGTTATGTGTTTCAGGGTATGTGTAAGCTAATAAATCTACAGGACAAAATGGGAAAGGGCAAGGTAGCTTAGTCTCAAGTGACTGCTACTTAAGTTGGCATCTCTGTAGGTCTGATGCATTAAGAATACACACTCACGCCCAGCCGCAGCAGCAGATGTGCTGGTAGGAGAGGAAAGAG
The DNA here is from genome assembly GCA_013401255.1 of Urocolius indicus. Lineage (NCBI taxonomy): Eukaryota > Metazoa > Chordata > Aves > Coliiformes > Coliidae > Urocolius > Urocolius indicus. Next base: position 131,984 of record WBNH01002182.1, read on the forward strand.
CATTGGATAACGATACGTGACTAGGGCTAGAAATATTGGTTACATCCTGGGTCTGGCTTGTGACGGAGGACTGTCTCCTTAGAGCCCCCTGAAAGGAAGTGCCACTCTTGAAAGTATTGACTACTTCGATCTGTAATGGAGGAAAGAATGAGACAAGTTGCTTAAAGTATGGATACAGTTGCATAACTGACAGGAATAATAATGAAAAACAACAAATCAACCAAGTGCACACACTTTAACTTCAATAAATACTTTTAAGTGTTCCTTTTGATGGTTTTAGGTATTAAATGATCTGGATTTTCTACCTGGATAAAATGAAACAGCTCCACAGGAGAAGACAGTGGAGCTGCATCAGTTTAAACAACTAGAAGATTTGAAATCATAATCTTTAACATTCAAACCATTTCATTTGTATGTAAACAAATCAAACTGGAATACTTTCTATAACTAATCTCCACTTTTTGCCTACTGAGAAGAAAATTACTTTCTTATTGCTTTCTAGGTGTTCTTCCAGAGGGAGTAAAATTGAGTCACTTTAGAAGAATTGGGGGTGAGAGGAGGACCAGGATGATACCCAACCAAACCAAAAATACAAAGCACTACTCCATTTTGTCTACAAAATCAGACTTGCCAGTACATTAACTTGATAAAATAGAAAGTGTTCCAACATTTTTTCTATAATGGAAGTTTGTATCAATTGAGCATAGTGATAACAGATATTGGTCCTTTATAATTACAGATTTAAGACTAATATTTTATCTTTATACAGAGCACTTCAGTATGATGTGAAGATGGATTGACTATTGCAGCAAAAAACATTACAGTCTCCTATGTGTTATTTTCATATGTCTATTGCATTTACTGTTTGGATATATCCATCTTGAGCACCTTTTTTCGAGTGCTTTATTCATTGCCACAGAAGAGGAGTTAAAAAAAAGAGCAAGGCATTCTTTGTCACAGGTATAATCAAATTAAATGCAGACTTTGTGTACAAATGTAAAGCCAGGGATTGGCAGCAGGCAATATCAAGGCATAAATACATGCTAAAAATCCCTACACACCACAATGTCCTCTTTGTTACATTAGTACAACCACAACACGACAAAGCAGCAGCAGTAGTATCAGTTAGAACTCAGCCAGCTACTTATTTGAAGTAACCCACTGTTACCAGATTTGTATCTTGCAACCCAGATTTCTGAAGATATACAGCCTAGAAAGCAGTGAGGAGAAGGTGAAGTGGTATATTTATCAATTAAAACAGCACAAATTGTGGTGCAAGGCCTGCTAAATATTCCAAGTTGAAAATACTATAACAATTTGGCTAATGTTTTCTGCTGTGGTCCATCTCAGGAATAAACCCATTCATATGCCTTTATTTTTAACACCATTAATGTATCTCCTGACACAATCTTGTCTTTGGACATCATTGTTTATTTTCCTGTATGTTTTATATGGGCATAATATCACAGCCAGCTACAAAATGGATCAACAGTTGCTGCTGTAAAATCATCACACTCAAATTTTACTCTAAAAACATGAAACAGCTGATTTGTTCATTGACCCACAGGGGGACCTGTTTAAAACATCCATTTAAATGTGCACACTAATAGGTGTACAGTATTTAAGCAGCCATCACAACACTTTCCAGCTTTGCTCTGTGTTTTCTGCAGCAAACTTTCAAATTACATGTCCAATACACATACCACAGTAAAAAAAAAAAAAAAAATCACAAGATGAGGCGAGTTAGCATATGGAATAGTGAATCATTAGCTAAAGTTCACATTGGCATCTAGAAAAACACATACGGCTGAAACCATTGGTTATATATAAAGGCATATTAAATACTCACCTGAAAAGTTCACTGTACAAAAGTAGAATTAAATACAGATCTTGAGTTTTCATGATCTAACACAGGTGACAGAGCACTCTTCAAAAGAGACTATTCAAAAAAGATTTGATAGACTCTTAACTTAGACCATGAAGTGCGTATCACTGTGGGAGACAGATGACAAATCCTAAGCTACAGGGTATTCTAGATGTACAGTTCTCTTCCCAATTAACTGAAAGGCAAGACCTTACTGTAAGAGCAAAAAGATAAGGGAAGAATTGTGTTTAATAGTTTCTCCAGAGAACAAACATTACAGGTGTGGAATTTACTCTTTCTCCTGAAGAAAGTAACTCCAGATCTTCATGGATAAGGGAGTAGACTGAAAAACTTAAAAGCTAAACATACAAGGCTGTGTTCTGCTTGAAGTCAAGAAAGAAAATATGAACTTGGCCCAAAAGTTGATCTTCCAAAACCAGAAAACAATGAAGAGGAAAGAGTTCATAGAAATAAATCAATAATGCACTTGAAATTAAGATGCGAATTTTTCTTTATTACATAAGAATGTCTTTATTTACAACAAATTCAAGTTGCTAAGAGGGAGGAAGAAATTATATGTCATACATCATGAAAAGCTTGAAAAGTTACCAATGAAATATAGGATGCAAACATGTTTTGATTGTAAGCCTTCACTTGCAGTGTACTTGTAAGGCTGGAATTATCCTGTATGTTCTTTACAAGATCTGTATTTTAGAGACATGTACAGCTAATGAAAATAGCAGGGATGAGCAGTTTTAAAAAGAGATCTTACACTAGCAGAATAGTCCTGGAAGAAGAGAAGTTTTTCTGCTCTTTAACAAGAAACAGACTTTGAGCAAGCATTTCTGTTGGCATTAATGTTAACAGGGCCCAGGTCTCATTCACCTGATCTCCAACCAGGATATTAGATTTTTATAAAGTAACTTTTTCTGTATGAAATAAAGCAGTTTTCATCCCAATCAGACTGGGCTACTGCAATGTTTTCTATATTAAAAGCTACACTGAAAGCCATAAAACAAGGTGCTAGCTTGTTGTCTAAATTCAATATCACTTGCCAGAATCAACTTTCATTACTATAGGCCTTGCCTTGCTTCAAGACAAAAGTTTTCATGCAGAAAAGGGAAGGAAAATGGAGTAGAGCACTTGTATGCTTTTGTAGTATTTGAAGAGGAATCATCTTTTATCAGCAGCAGTTAACATAGCAGCTGTGTATTTTTCAGCTTTTGCTTTTATTATCACAACACTTCCCACAGCTACTTCCCACCTTAAGCAGATAAGCAAACTGAATTGAGGATGAATGAAGCAGAGGAGGTAAGACAGTGGTGGACAAATTTAAAATGCAGCTTGTACAGTTTTCATATCCCCTCACTTCACGATTTGTTTCATACTCAAATGTGAGGTAATTAGAGCAACTTTTCAGTGTACAACCAAAAAAAAAGATGCACTGATTTTCTAATATTACTCAGGTTATGCAGTTTTGCCTGAAGGTGAACTTGCTGAACTTTCCAAAGGCTAAGATCTGCTAAGATATCATGAGTCTTGTCTCTTCCTTCAGAATAAAGAGTTTATGAGACCTGCAGCAAAGATTTGGGGAAAAAAATGCTAAAAACTAGCAGAGATTGAAAAGCCCTGTCTTTTGTGTCATTTCAGACCACCTTTATATCTTCCTGAAACTTCCATAACTAGGATGAGTCGTTTGTGAAACTTGATGTCGGTGGTTTTCCGAGAGAGCTATCCAGTAAGGAAACACTTCCATTCAGAGAAGGAGAACATACATCCAATCCAGAGAAGCCCTGTGGTATATTTACATGACAACAAACTAGCTAAGTGAGCAAAAGCAGACAAAAAAGGGAAAATCAGACGTAGACAGTCAGTCTCTTTGACTCAGTTATGTGCTTTTTTTCATGTCTTTCTTTAAAGTAAATTCATACATGTCTTTATAGAAGTATGTCTGACATTTCAGTATGAAGAATCAACAGTGGAAATCCTTTCTCTGGTGTAAAGGTTTGAACCCTCTGTTTTGAGAGAGGGTACTGCAAAGGTTTTGTCAGATTGGATGTGTACTTGGTACTTGGTAGATCTGTCAGTTACCTGAATAAAAAACAAACCCCAAAACCAAGCCTATCCTAGATCCTTTGTAACTGTTTGAGGAGTGTAAGCTTTTGTTGAGTGCTGTGGCTATCTCTCCAGAAATGACTAAACAGAATATAAGGAAAAATTAAGATAATCTAATACATGGCACAAGTGTATGATGGTGGAAACTGGTCTTGTTAAGATTTGAATGATCAATCTAGTCTTGAGATAGTCTAAATTTATTCCTAATCTTACTGTCATCCTCTTATATATATAAAGTGAGGGGATGCTCTACCTTCTTCTTCCGCATCTCCAGAAGTGCATTAGACATCAGAGGATTCTTGCAAATCCTCCAGCTCCCCAAGGATGCTACAGACATCCTCATCTTCTTCCATCAACTCTTCTTTAGCTGGCTTCCTGAGAAATGTAGTACAAGTGTATGAATTCATTTGGATGGGCCACGACACATAGTGCATCAAAATGCACTCAACCCAAGGTACATCCAACAACGGATCTAATTTGACGTGTTCATCACTCTCCAGTGGATGCCTTGGAACTAATTTGGAATCTGTTGGCCCATTTCCTTTTTTCATTATCATTCTACAGATGTAAAATGGATGTAAAAATCAAAGTCACTGAATAAACAAAGTGACAAAAAAAAAAAAATCAGAGTCCTCTTGGCAGGAGAGAAACAATACATCCTACGGAAGATACTGCTACATCTAAGAGCAGAAAGGAAACTAGGAAGATGCATGTTAGCAAAGGACTATCATTAATGTTCATTTGGTTTTAAGTAGTGTAAAAGAAGAATAATTTATCTGTGAATTAAGTGGACAAAGATACACAGAACTAAAAGCTACCTCTCAGACTAGAAAAAGAACTGAAAGGATGTAATTTGGGGTTTTTTGTGTGTTTGCTTGCAGTTGTTTACACTCACCACAACCAGAAAGACATCCTGACAGAAATGCCAACAGACAACAGTCCTCCTAAAGCCATCAGGAAGAAAAGAATGCACATTTAGAGGTCACCTTTTCATAAAGATCACCATTACCTGGGCCCCTGTTTGTCACCTATATGTAGTGCCAATTTGAATTTTCTCTAATGACGAGTGCTCCTGACTTAATAGAGTCAAGACACACAACCTCAAAGCTGAAAGCTGAAGATCCGTATTTAATTACTTACCAGAGAACTTCATGATTTTACCCAAACCATTTATCTCTCTAATGGCAATTGCCATTGTCTTTACTTTTTGCTCTGGGGATGCACTAAAGAGACCTCATTATCCTAGTTTCAGTTAACTGCTTTCCCTTATTTTTGTTCCTAAAATGCACAGCTGAAACTCTTTCTCCAGAGAAAAAAGGTATTGAATTTGTAGAGTGGTAAGGGGAAAAATTACTCTTTATCTTGAATGAAGTACAAAATCAAAATCTTCTGAGATTAAACAATCTTTTAAATAATATTTAAACCAGTTTTCTTCCTTATTCATCTCTTTTTCCTGTTAGCAGCATGTAAAACTCGTATCTCATATGGCATGTACGTATGTCTTTCAGAGCTGCTCTTTCCTGCCGGCTAGCACAAATACTTGATCTTAGAAAGCTCAAGTAGAGAACCCTAGAGTGCTATAAAACATGCTATTTCATGGAAATAGCACATAATGAAAATGGCAAAATAGTTAAAACTATTTCTTTAGCACTACAGAACATATTTGATTAGGTATCCTAATCTGTACTGTATTTAGCACCACGACTCAGTGCCAGTATTTGGTGTAATAAAAAAATTGTCATGGATTTTAGCACTTAGCAAAAGTTCAGGGTTTTTTTCTTAAATAAAACCCCCCAGATACTTCTAAGAAATCACCCACAGTAGCCAACCTATACATTTCAATATTTAATGGATGCTTAGGCTCTCACTACTAAAAATTAATCCAAAGCCATATTTTTCATTACCTATTAGGAAAGCAAAAAAATTCCTTTAACCTGTGATATCTATAAGGTAATGTCAGGACAGAAAATATTTCTCTTTTTTTCAATCAAATGGGACTTTATGCTTTAGACATAACAATTTTAGCTATTCTGCTATTGCAGAAGTAGGAGGAACAATATGTTTTTGACAAAACAAACAAGTGCACTTTAGAAAACCTTCTAAACAATTGGCTCGCCATTGTCACTGTCAGCATTTTCCAACTAGTGGTATTTTATGAGCTGTCATCTCTGAAGCAGAAAAAGACTGTCTATTCACAGTACTGTATAAAAAAAAGGATTCTGTTTTTGCATACTATCATTTTATACACCTTTTCATTTTATCTCTTGTGCTACACACACACACACCTTTGTTCAGTTCACAGACTTCACTTTTTCACGTGTTCCTCCTTTGACAACAAGTACCATCATTCACATATACAAACATTCTATGGGTTTCCTTACTATTGTCTTAATCAAAGATTAAACCTTTATATTTTCTTTTTCTAGACCATGTGAGTATTTACTTTTAACATACCTGGGTTTGGATTCTGTTGAGCCCTCTGAACCAGAGAATTTGTCCACGCCGAAGTTCTCTCTCTGCATGATCAATTTCTTCGACATCTTCATTGAGTTCTTCTTCAGGGACCTCCTCCTTCTCAGTGAGCCTCCCTGCCTCCTTTAAAAACTTTAGCCTACTTGTTGGGATTGTTGCAATGACCTAAAATCATAAAAAAGTACTGAAAACATAAGCCTCATTTAATAACAATAGCATAATCATCTGCTAATTACAAGAGAACATTGATATTTTAACGACAACAATAATCTTTCAGGAAAGCTAAGATAAGCATATTCCTAACAGTATTTTGCACTTACACTACTCAATTTAGTCCAAAAATACTTAATTAACTGTATAAACAATTAGCAGTACTTGAGTCTTGAAGCCACATTGTCAATTGACAGCTACGAAGCAAGTTTAAGACTTGTCCTTTCTCAAAAAACTAAAAGAAAATGTAAGCATTTGAATGCAATTATTTATTGAAAGGTTAGCCAGATTGATACTTGTGCAATTAAAGTGTGGGTATATCTAATGACTGACTATAAGATAATGTATGTTAATGTGAGCAGAAAATTAGTTGCATCTCATGCTTATAAATATTCTCATGCTACACTAGTTCATGTTTTCAGCTTCTCTTTGTTTCAGCAAGCTGAAATCCTTTCCTCAGCTTTTACCAAAAATGAGGTTTCTGAAAGGTGTGGGTTTGACTGTCTCCCTAATGAACATCTTATAGAGCTCTCTCCGTTACTACTAAATTCAGATTAAATCAGAATTCTGTTTGCTCACCAACATTGTCCTTGTAAGTAACTAATCCAGGGCATGGCTGATAATCTTTACAAATTGCAAATACAATTGTTTTAAATGCATTTCAGTGTTCCCCTCTTGGGCAGTCATTTTCTCTTTTGTCAGCTTGAAAAACAACATGAGCAGATGGCTATTTAAAGAAGACATTACCTGGAACATATTGAACACTTTAAAAAACCTTTTCCTACAAAGTTACCTATTAGACCCATTGGGCAAAAAAAAAAAAGAAAAGTGCTGCAATTTTCTTTTTTGGTTGTCTTTGTTTCAGCAGTGAGAAATCACATCTCTGCAGCCCAAATGTGTGACAGATGGAGAGGGAATCTGATAGTTTATGAGGAAATTTGGTGAGGAGATATCTTATGGTTTGGAAAAACTGGAATGGATACAGTGAAGACACATGAAAAGGTACCAACTATTTCCATAATGAAAAAAACCCAACTTGTTGAGTTTGTTGAGAGTTCTCCTTAACTTCACAATCTACAAGTCCATTTCTATTATGTTATTTTTAAGGACAGATAAAGAATTGAGAACCCTCAGTTCCTCCCATACCACAGAACCTTTGTAAAAAGCATTCTGAGGTTTGAAAAACAAGACATAATCTTGGAACATTAATGAACTGGTGTGACATGAGCACAGGTGAAACAGGAGGTGAAAAGGTAAATGCTAGTCATTTAGATACTTACTGAAACTCCTTCAGCCTCCAAGCTTTCAAAATACTATAATGCCACCACTCTACAGAAAGAAGCTACCTACTTGAGACTGTTTGGTACTGGATGAAACTGATGATGATGAAGTACTTGCAAAAGACAGTACACATAGAAACATACTGTATATGGAAGCGATTCTGTGAGACAGAACATATCACTCCTTCAAGACCTCTCTCAGCCAGGCTGGTAGATTCTGCTGTAATTCTTTTGCTAAGGTGTTTACATGTGTTTCTGTTTCCTGCAGACACCAGCCTAGTTCAGGTAATGGCAAATTCAATGGACTGGATATAAGTAAGGAACTAAATATTACTCCCAGGAAAATTATCACAGTTTTAAAAAGTGATCCATAATTCTGGGAATAGAACATGAAATCCTGTAGAAATATTTTCTTTATAGAAGTAATGAGGGGCATCTTTTGGAAACGTGTCCCTCAGAGCATCTCAGATTGGCTTCCTAGAACTTCCACTGTAAACTACTTTTGAAAATGCCAACTGTAATATCTAGGATGACAAATTTGCTTTTTGGTGAACTAGAATTAGTTCTAGCTGGAGAGAAAAGGTTGAGAAGGAAGAGAAGTATCTCTTCTAAAGTAAAAGGAGTCTCTCTTACTGTAGAGCTCTATCAAAATAATGCATCGTTTTAGCTTGTGGGGTTTTTTTCTGGTCATTAAATACTGACCATAAGAGAAGTACTTTTTCCTGCTGCATTTATTTTATAGAACATTGTAGTCTTTCAGTAATAAAACTGTGGAAGAATTCCAATACCAGTTTTAATTTAATGGCCAAGCTGTCACGTTAAGGCTCAAATAGCTATGCCCATCTTTAAAATGAAAACAGATGCTGGTTTTATTCTTACTTTACAATGGTTAAGTAATAACTACACATAACAAAATTTAGAAGCCAAATAGTACATTGATAAAAAGCTGTGGGAAACTTCACAGCTGGATGAAATAATAAAGCAATTAAGTTTTTTCTCCCTTTCCTTGCTTTTCTTTCCCCCTCCCAAAGCTGGCATCATCCAATCAGTTGAAAACAAATCCTTTCTTTCCAAGAATTATCAAACTGATTTTAGGTCTTCCTCCTGCAAGGTCATAAACCAAATCTAACCTTCAGGTAATAATTACAGCAGAACAATCTAACAGTGGTGGAGTTTAGCAGCATATATATTAAAAGCTGTCATGATTCTGAGATTATTGCTTAAAAAAACATCTGAGGCCCAACTGTCCAAAAAAGTTCTTTTCCTCCATAAATGAACCAATGTGGAAAGTTAGCAGCTGTTCATTACAATTCCATCAGAACCATTTCAGTATTCAACTGCAGCTGGCAATTCATTGGCCTCTTCCTTCCTAGTCACAAACTAGTTGATCCGTATGTGTCTTTACATTGGAGAGACAAAATGTAATTTCACATTGTTTCACATACATTTTAACTCTGTCAGGTGGCACCAACATAAGCACGTTAATCATGCACTCAAAGATTAAAAAGATCACATTATGATTGATTTTGCAAAATGTGTTTGCACATAAAGGATTAACGTATCCATGATACTACTGGACTTAGTTCCATGCCAGAAACAAGGCTACCATGAACTGACAGAATGGCAGTTTCAGCAAGGGAGTAGGTTGACACAGAACTGGATCTTCACTTTCAAAAAGCCCTTACTATACTTATTTTTTGTGACTAGAGAACTAAGCTATGGATCAAATGCCTTTAATGAAAAAGCCTAAGTGGAGAAGACATTGGTGATAGCACGCCCTGCTTAGGGAAAGAAAAGATAACAAACATTAAGAAAAATCCAAAGGAACATTGGGATATATTATCCTTATTCATGTATCTATTCTTGGAAGTACTTAGAGAGCACCCTGTATTTCAATGTGTGTTAAATATGACGTTGTGAGAGATGAAGGAAACAACACTACAGGAGGGTTATGATCAACACCAGATTTTTGTTCGGTTTGTGAAAACAAAAGAAGCAAATCTGAATGCTTACCTGACCCCATACAAGTTCTCCTAATCCAATAAATACACACCACATCCACTGGTCAAGTTGCAGGGGAGAACAGCTAAATGGTTTTCCTCCAAACTGGACAATTACTATCTACAAGAAATGCAGAGAAGAAAGGGGGTAAACGTTTTCTGTGAAGAAAAAAAACAGAATAAAAAAGCATTCCAACTCCACTGTTCAATGCAAGCCCCCCAAAACTTTCTGTCGTATTTTACTTGAGATTTTACTTTAGTTTTCCATATATTACAGCTCTACTGGTTTGCTTCCAACACATTTTACCAATGGAACAGTCAAACATATTATTAACAAGCTACTGTTTAGTGGACTGAATCTAAAGAGCACTTAAAACTAAAATCCTATCTGATATTCCAAACACACCATCAGGAACCTAGCCAGCAAAAGCTGCTGGATCTCAGTCACTAAAAATCAAACCATGTGAAATTATCCACCCCAAATTAAAGCTCAGAAAAGCCATATCAGTTGAGACTTAAGGTTCCCATAGCCTACTATCTAACAGCAGTCATACACGGATACCCAGGAACAAGAAATCAGGATTGTCCCCATGTATTCTCCCAGATTCTGAGTATTGTCAGCTGGGAATATATTGACCTTGATGCAGTTTAGTTTGGAATGTCCACTGCATGAGACATTTCTCCCTCTAACATTTTATTGTACGCTATCATGGGTAGACTGATAGGATACCAAAAACTAGTCCCGCTGGAGAAAGAGGATGGGAAAACCACACACCTTGTGGCAGAATAACCATCACACAGTGCATTTGAACAACTTTATAAGCCAAATTAGACTGAGAAGCTTTTGCTAACTGAAAATCAGGTGTTATTGATATTTGTTGTTTAGTAGTGCCGCTGCAAAACTAGAGACTTGAAATCACAAGCTCGAGGTTTCAACTGCCGAAGTCCACAGAACAGCAGTTGAAAAAATTTGCCTGATCTAAGACAGAAAATAACACCCATAAAGTGATCGTTCTTCTGTGTGAGTGAATAAACACAAACTGTGAACACAAATCAATTCCTTGCAAAGTGCAAGTACACAGGAAGAAAGAAGGAGACAGAGAATTGAGTAACAATGTTAAGACAGAAATAAGTCAACTCTAAACATTTCTGAGGGCTGCAGTACACTTCTAAAAGGTAATGTCAAATGGCGTCAAGCACAGGGTAGATGCCAGCAAATGGATAGATACAGGAGCAGAAGGAGGAATGAGTGTTCTTAGAGAAGAAAAACTGAAAGCGATTTGAAAAAGTGTATTTCTGAAACTATGTTCACAAATGACTGTGACAGCAAACTCACAGACGGACATGAAGAATTACTACCAAGAAGTAGTACTACCAAGAATACTGAGTAGCATTTGATAGAGACATTTAACCTCATAACTGATGAGCATTTGCTATTTGAAGGCCACTTTTCAGAGTTGTTATGTAAACTAATGTAAAATGTACAGTTTACTTAATGTATCATGTACAATTTATGTAAATCAATGTAAACTTCTCTGGAGGTCTTCAAAACCCACCTGGACAGGTTCCTGTGTGACCTGATCTAGGAGGGAGCTGCTTCTGCAAGGGTGTTGGAGTGGATGATCTCTAAAGGTCCCTTCCAACCCCCACCATTCTGTGATTGTATGAAAGTGCTTTGTTGCTATTGTTTGGTATACTGTTTAACAATTTCTTGTTAAAAAACCCCAGTTACAACATCAACAAATCATGATGGCTATTATTATTGTTCCTCTTCAGATTCATGATGTGCCCTAGTTATAACAAATCAAATTCATGCTGGATTAGTACAGCTACATAACATTTTCCATTATTGACAGTTGCAATGATGGAGAAAATATGTGAAACTAAGCGACTTACTAGCAAGCATGCCTCCTATAGCACTTAGATCTTTTAAAAACTGCCCAGAAAAAGCCCTTAAGGTAAATTTCTTATTAACAGTTTCTGATTTTGGCCCCAATCATTACCTGAATAGCAAATGTACCCAGTACAATAGTGCAAAAAATAGGATTTCTGAAGATGCCGTCAAAGACGTTCCTTTCACCGTGGATTTTCCGTGCGTTGATCTCATTGAAAAGCTGCATCATGACAAAGGTGTTGAAGATAATGGTGTAGTGCTCTGAAGGAGGAGAGTGAAGTGGTGCATTCCTCCCACTGTCAATCTTAAACATTTTCTCACCTAGGTGAAAGATAAACATAAAAAATTTCCAATAGAACGAATCAATCAAACTTGACTTTACATTGCCTGCGTTTGCTTTGGGTAGTTGCCTGCTGTGCTCTGTTTTACCATTCAGCATTCTTTCTGCACTTACTATAATAGAGGAAGAATTGATAACAACATCGAGCAAAAGACATCTAAACTTCCTGAGTGAGAAGGTTCTCAAATGATGACTTTTATTTAATAACTCAGTAGACTTGTGCAAATAATTTTCAGTAACAGTTTTCCTCTAACCAAGTAGTAATTATTATTCTAAGAAGTCACTTGTTTCTGATGTACCAAGCACTTGAGACCACTAACTGGATACCTGTAATTTTCTACAATAAGTAGAAGCAAGCACTCTTCAGCAGTTTTTACCCATTTGCTAATTCAGTATGGCATAACTCCTGACAAGTATTCCAGGGTTTTAATGATAAAAACACAGACATTCCTGGTTTTAATTAGATTTTGTTTCTGTCATTCTCTCAGTCTCTTTGAAAGCACACTGTCAGGCGTTGCTCTTTCTTTTGGTAACTTGACTACCATACTTTTAGACCTGATCCAACCAAGATACAACCCATGATGGTTAACTCTAAAAATCAGATAAGTTTTAGAGAGATATCTGCACCTGAGAGACCTCTTCTCTTATGCAATCATAACATGGTTTTGGTTGGAAGGGACCTTTAAAGATCCTCTAGTTCAGTACCCCTGCCATGGGTAAGGACATGTTTCAGTACATTATATTGTTCAAAGTCCCATCCAACCTGACCTTGAACACTTCCAATGATGGAGCGTCTACAGTGTCTCTGGGCAACCTGTTCATGCATTCTCATCACCCTCACTGTAAAAAAATACCTGTCCAGCCAAGCCTACCTGTCACTACAGGCCCTGGTAAAAAGTCTCTGTCTTTCTTACACATCCTGATTCACTGAAAGGCTACAAATAAAGTCTCCCTAGAGACTGCTCTTCTCCAGGCTGAAAACTCCCAACTATCTCAGTCTTTCTCCACAGCAGAGCTGTTGATTAGTTTCGTGTCCTTCATCTGGACCTAGTCTAACAGGTCCATGTCTTTCTTGTCCTGGAGACACCAGAACCAGACACAGCACTTCAGTCTTGTCAGAGCAGGGGGCAAATCAACTCCTTTGACCTGCTGGCCACACTTATTTTTACGTAGCCCAGGATATGACTATCTTTCTGGGCTGCAAGTGCACATTGTCTACTCGTGTCAAAGTTTTCATCCTCTTTTTACAAGCAAAGCTACAGATAACATACAGTTATTGAAAAAGGTATTCACTTAAAGTAATGATGGGGCATTCACATGAAAGCATTCTATTCAGAATTTCTGAAGAAAGCAGAGAAAAGGTTTCCTCAAGTTTTCTCTTGAGGTCTTTAACTCCATCAGCTAAGTTAACAGTGAGTGGTTTTTTGCCTTGGGGTATTTCAGCAGTTCCTGTTCAAGTCACTGGGAATAATGAGCATGTTTTCAAAGAAAGATTTTGGCTTGTAGTCTTCTGTCACAAAGCAGATTAAGATATCCCAAGTATATCAGTAATACAGTATGAGGTTACAGAACTTAGCCTGTGAGAAAGCAGAGATTTTTAAGGTTATACACCTCCAGAGAGATATCTGAGTGATGGAAAGNCATCCTGATTCACTGAAAGGCTACAAATAAAGTCTCCCTAGAGACTGCTCTTCTCCAGGCTGAAAACTCCCAACTATCTCAGTCTTTCTCCACAGCAGAGCTGTTGATTAGTTTCGTGTCCTTCATCTGGACCTAGTCTAACAGGTCCATGTCTTTCTTGTCCTGGAGACACCAGAACCAGACACAGCACTTCAGTCTTGTCAGAGCAGGGGGCAAATCAACTCCTTTGACCTGCTGGCCACACTTATTTTTACGTAGCCCAGGATATGACTATCTTTCTGGGCTGCAAGTGCACATTGTCTACTCGTGTCAAAGTTTTCATCCTCTTTTTACAAGCAAAGCTACAGATAACATACAGTTATTGAAAAAGGTATTCACTTAAAGTAATGATGGGGCATTCACATGAAAGCATTCTATTCAGAATTTCTGAAGAAAGCAGAGAAAAGGTTTCCTCAAGTTTTCTCTTGAGGTCTTTAACTCCATCAGCTAAGTTAACAGTGAGTGGTTTTTTGCCTTGGGGTATTTCAGCAGTTCCTGTTCAAGTCACTGGGAATAATGAGCATGTTTTCAAAGAAAGATTTTGGCTTGTAGTCTTCTGTCACAAAGCAGATTAAGATATCCCAAGTATATCAGTAATACAGTATGAGGTTACAGAACTTAGCCTGTGAGAAAGCAGAGATTTTTAAGGTTATACACCTCCAGAGAGATATCTGAGTGATGGAAAGCACTCCCTTTATTATATATAAGAAATAAAGGAAAAAAATAATGAAAGTAAACAGATACCATCATTTTATCATTTATAAATATACACACACTTATATAAACACACATATCTATTTGCTTTCATACCTGCTTCTGCAGGGGAGTTGGACTAGATGATCTCTAAAGGTCCCTTTCAACCCTACCATTCTATGATTCTATGAATACATACACAAAGGCAAACTCAAGAATAATATTTTCCTCAGTGAGAGTATCTGTCCTTAAGACTCTCATTACTGCAAAGCAGAGCACGTTGCTTTTGTGGAATGGCAGTGGTTAAACCCAACACTGGTTTCTGTTTCCAAGCATATTCCAAAATATGTTATAGTACCTCAGCTTTAAGTTTGTTACATCTAATTGCTGAGAACGGTTTTCATGCTACAGTTTGACAGAACTACATAGTGACTTCTGCCTTTCTAGTGTGCTTGGTGTCTCAAAGGCATTACTGAATGTTTGAACACAATGTATTTATTACCACATCATGGAAAAAACAATGGGAAAACCTGATGTACTTGTCTCTATGGAAATCTACTACCAAAAAAAAAGTATTACTTTATCAGAGTATAAATAAATTTCACTGGATTGGAATCTATTTATCCAAACACTACAGTTAAAACATCACCTCACTGCAAAGCTGAGCCTCGTAGGGCTTAGAAAGGAAAAAACTCCATTTCCTAGGCTTATCAGAAAATTGGTAGGTCTGTGTCCTTTAAAGTATGCATGGGTTTTCCAGAGACACACTGAAGTAATTAGAATAGGGTGAAAAAGTCTGGTTTTCTTTTCACTGGGGCTCAGTATAAAGTATTCTAAACCGTCAAACTCATCCAAAAGTCATTAAAACTCCCCATGAAGTTCATAGAAGTTCTTGTTCCAAGATTTATCTCACATGAATTACCAAGACCTTCTACACCTGTTCCAAAGAATCTAAAATTACAGTTTCCTTAAGGCTCACTAGACATTCTCAAAGCACACTGTAAGCCTGGCAATATTACAGACCATCTCTCTTCAAAATCTGGCAATTATTTTGTTTTAAATAGCTCCAATGAAAAAAAGGGCATTCCAGCAAGCTGCCAGTAGTTAGTAATGTGGTGCAAGACCTTCACAACAGAGCTCAAATAAATGCCAAGTATAATAAATTTACATTTACAGCTTATATGGAAATCTGTATGTGAAGAAAAAAATCTGACAGACAACACATGTAATTCAAGAGAGATGACATAGTAACAAGAACACAATATCAAATTGATAAAATTATCAGTCTTTTGAGCAAGTTATTTTTGTGGAGCAACAGAATCTATTATTAGCCCCTGCCTCAAGAAACATTCCTCCTCCTTCCCTCTCCTTTCCAAACTAAACCAATAAAAAGCATCCATCACCAGTAAGGCCTGAAGAGGAGTCCAATAATCTAATAAATTAGGGGTTTTTTTCTCTCCATTTAATATCCATTCTAGATATTAAATGTCAAAAACAGAGTGCTATTTGTATCACTTAATGCTGGTTTACTTGTTTATCTATCCCACTGAAGATTAGCATTATTTCTTGACTATGGCAAACATTTTGCTCCCGATTAGAGCTGCTACACATATTGGCAAAATGGATCTTGATTTTTGTCATCTATTTGTTGTTGAATGTTTTTTGTTTTCTTGTTACATGCCTACTAAAAATTACAAGTGTCAAAATGAAATTTCAGCACAGAAGCAGCAGACTAGAGAGCCACAGTAAAATGTGTCCTATGCTACATCTTGGAATAAACTGTTGCCAAAGCCCAAGCCTACACTTTGTAAGGAGGCAAAAAAGATCAGTGAGGCCCTTCCCAATGTAAGCAATATATGAAAGATGACTAAATCTCTCGATTGCATCTCTTCTTTTTATCCCCTACTGTTTCTGATCCCTTGGTCCTGCTAGCAGCTTAACTATAACAGACTTCATACATGTATATTAAGTGGTTACACCAAAAGCATTTTGACCCGTCAAGCTACAAGACCTAGATGCTTCTAAACTAAGCAACAAGCTTAACAAACATTCTTACCAACAAAAAGAAGAGTAAATATGAGAGTAAGCTGATAAACAGCATGGCCCAGAATGTTCTTCATCATGGTACGGGATATAAGAGGTTTGTTCCTGCCATATGGCTTTCTCAGCAACAGAGCCTCTGTCGGAGGTTCGGTGGCCAAAGCGAGGGAGGCAAAGGTGTCCATAATTAGATTGACCCACAACATCTGTACAGCTTTTAGAGGAGAGTCCTGCAGAGATAAATGAGAAAATTACATATTTCATAGTAAAAGGAACTGTTGTCAGGTGATTTCATTCCTTCTTGTGCGACTGCAAGCAGTGCTGAACACAGGCTACTGAAACACATGGACCAATCTTGTCTTTCTTATGCAAGACTAGAATCACAGGAAACAGTGATCTGAGCAAAGATAAATTATTTCTCTCAAGTCATTAAACAGGGAATATTTACAATGACACAGTTCTTCTCAAGCATTAACATTAACACTTCATATCACGTTTTACAACGCCTTCTGTTACTTCACACATCACACAATTTTCAGATGAACTTAGGTAACTAGTTGGAGTTTCTTTCCTGAAAGAAAAAAGGATACTGAAACAATTTTAAAAGTGATGTTTCCTGTTATTACAATGTACCTGGGTTCAGTTCTTTTCATCAACAGCTTGAAACTATTGAAAAACTATGAAACAATTAGTGAGACATTTTCTTACCTCTCACTTAAATAAGACCTTTTAAAAGCAGTCGTGGCTTTTAAAAGCCTGCATTCCTTAAATATTCTCAAACTCATTAAAATACATCAAGTGTGTAAATGTAAGATAATGCTTGTTATTTTACTGGGTAAGGGGATTGCAGATTTGAAACTATGGAACTGGAAATAAAAAAACAAACCACATTACTACTTGTCAGGATGAAGTATTAATTTCCTCCAGCAAATCGCCAACCACTAGAAGGAGCTCTTTCCTCGCTTAATTCAAGAAAGAATCTATGGTCACATTCTAGAGGGCTTTGGCCTAAACCCCCCAAAACAAATAAATAAAAAAGCAAACTAACCCAGATCTCAGGAGAACTCTAGATGACTATTAAACAGTTTTGATTTCTAATTCATGGAATCAGCTATAATGACAGACAGATGCAATGGCTTCAAGAAGCCATTTCAGGAAAAACGAAGTAGATTCCTTTTTCTCCTGTACCTAACAACCTCCTCTTGCATGCCTTCAGACAGAATACAGATCGGGTAGCATTAGTGAGGTCTGCTTCCTGTTTCAAATAAATGTTTTTTTATTAAGAAAACAGAATATCAAAAGTATCAGTATGCCCAATTTTATAATAGGAGTTAATGCATAGTGTGAAAACTGGAAAAATATGGAAAATCAGAGCACTATTTTTATGCATTCCATTACCATGGTGCTGCAGCAATCAAGCAAAAAAATCTATGGAACACTATACAAACCAAATTAAAGCCAAGAAGAATATCTTATGAAATCTGTCCTTTTCTTCAAAGGGTTAAATGTTCATTTTTAATGACATATTGTCAAATAACAATGGCCAATGTCCATTCAGTATTCCAAGAACACGTGAAGACATATGAGTGGTTCTTGTGTCTTTGGTCTCTATATTCCAACTCTCCCTTGAGATAAAATAATACTTCCTCTTGAGAAAAAATACTTTTTAAAGCCTTATATATAGGGGGCTTTGTACATTTTAAATCAATAAAATGATTAAATTTTGGCTTATTCAAAAGAAGGGAGAAATGCAACCTACTAAGTCTTAAAGCTTGGCTAAAGGAGGTAAAGGAGGAAGAGTAGAACTGATGGATGATGGATTCTTATCTTCTTGGTTATGGGTTGCATGAACTGGGCTCATCTGGAGAGTTCAGCTCATTTGTTTGATATGCAGCTGCAGAATTAGGAAACATCTTTGTCTTTAGAGATGGCTGAAAAACTAAAACCATCAGGACAAACTTTTATTTTCATTAATACTAGTGGCTCAAACAAGAAAAGTACTTGCACTAAAACTAGTTTGGTGCTAAGTCAAGTCACATACTCCAGACTTGGGACACAGCACACAGAGAAAAGGAAGTATGTTTTTTACTGGAGAACTTTCCTTGTGGTATTTTCACCTGTCTAGTTATTAAGTTTTCTTGAGAAACATTCCCTACTTTGACATGTTACAATACCTGCATTTCTGCTTCATATACAGACCTCTATGTCAATAACACTGAATTTGCCTGTTAGACTTAATAAATAGAGGCAAATATTCAGAGCCTGACATATTCCTAGCAGAACAACAACAACAACAAAATCAGATTATTTCAATCTCTAAATCACACAACTGTAACTGGCAGTTATCAGTTTTGGCAACAACACGTTCTCACCGTTTCACACTGCCAATCACCTTGGGTGCCTATGGTGCCCCTAATAATTATCTATCATTGGCAGTGCTACACTGTTCAGTCAAGTGTGAAAGCTCATTCTAAGCTGAAGCCAAAACATTAAATACACATTAGTCTGGGCAGGCAATGGAATGAAATTTCCACTGCAACTCTATCTGATTTCTGATTAGTTGGTGGAAACTGAGGAAAATACTTATCAGCGAAGTCTTCCATTAAGTCTTCGACTCCCATTACAGATTTCAGTCACTTATGCAAGTAGGGTGAAAATTCACTCTTCTTTTCACTGCATTTTAGCCACTAACCCACTAGCTAAAAATTAATTCACTTTCTGAAAACTTTGGGGATGAAAACTATTCAAACTGAACAAAAAAACAATCACCCAAAATCACCACTTATTTGTCAAGTTCCTTTCCACTTGACCTTGGAATAGGTTAGCATTGGCCTAGAGGTAAAAGGAAAATGTCCCTTAAATCAAGTGATGTTACACTTCATCTTGGAAACACTTAAAAGTACAAATTGCCACAGGCTCGAAATAAACTACAAATCTTTTGTGACATGAAGAGACTCACAAATTTTAGAGCTTGTTACTTTTGATTTAGATGACAAGCTGTAAGGGAATAAAAAAAGGTATTTTCACCCTTACCTCTTTACTCCCACTTTGTCACAGAACACATGCATGGATTCATAAAAACCAGCATTTCGGGTACGTTAACTTTATATACATCAATGCAAAAAAGAAATAGCTGCTAGATCACATTTTCTACTAGTTCTATGAAAGTAGTATCCGCAATTCTGCTTCCATGCCTCTAAGCCTTCCCAAAACAAAGCTAAACAGGACACACTTTGATTTTATATCATAGCTTTTTCCAATTGGCTAATGCTATTATTTGAGGACTTGCCAAATAGAGTTCTGCAGTGAAACATTACAGTCATGTAAATTACTGCCTTATACATGACGTAAGTCATTTTTTGAACAACTGTAGAAAGAATAAGTTATTCATGTGGTATTTCATTGCTACAGTGCTTTTGAATTAACATTTAATTTTCCAAACATCATGTCCTAGAGTGTCGCTGTTTTCAGTTCCTAATGTCTGCTAAAACATTAAATCTTTGTCAAAGGAAGAGAATAGGAATCTGAATGTAAAATGTTAAAACACAGTCTTTGTCCTCTCTTTCTTTAATGCAAAGTTTTTGAAGAGTTACATTGCCTCTACAGTTGGAGACATTGACAAAATGTGGCACAGAGATAAACCTGCTAGCTTTACAGTTCCAGTAGAAAAGCTGTTTCCATTTCAGTGAGCTGCATTCTAAAATCTTCATTTTGTTCATACCCAGACTATTTTTAACAGCTCCAAACAAAATGACCTAACATCTTCTTGGTACCGTGTACATGTTGGGGACAGGAAGCAGGATGAACCTTCTGGCTTTGTAAAACACATACAGAACTCTAAATGATACCTAGAGCTGTGGGCCAATGACCCATTTGAAGGACAAAATTCACACTGACCGCATGCAATGCTCCAAAGATGAACCCTCACTTAGTCAATCAAGGCTCTGCAAAAATGTTATTCAGAGAATGAAGTCAGAATGTAAGAGGTGGTATCTCATAAATCCATTGGAAACAAATCAATTGCTGGTTTCACCAATAATTAATTGCAACTAATGGTTGTTAAACAGGAAAGACAATTACATGCAAACTGGTCAAGAAAACCACACCCTAGTCATTTAAAAAAATATGCATTAGGTAACACAGAGAGGGAAAGGAAGCAAGAAGTGGATTAATTAGATTATTTGAAAGGTAAAGTGGATTAATACAGCTCAGCTGGGCTCTGCCACACAACCTGCACTGACACAGCACCAGCAGATGTAACAGTTGCGATCTCATTGGTGGGTGTTGTGTACACAATGGACTCAAAATTAAGAGCACCTATGCAGTCACAGATTGAATGATCCTTAGTTAGCCTCTAAACAGAGACTTCTTTAAGCTTGGTGCAGTGGTTTTGCCCACGCCAGGGTTTTTGGTAGCTGGGGACCCACAGCTGACCCAGGCCTGGACAATTCAGGACTGATGTAATGCTTCTGTGAACAACAGATTGGAAAAGGGAAGGATGTTGCTGGGCAGTTGCTGAACTGCAGCAGCAACAGGGAGTGAGAATGTATTAAACATCTCTGCAAACACCAAGATCAGTGGAGAAGGTGGAGAGTCCTTAGGCACTGGAACAGAGACTCCCCTGAGCACTGTGGTGCAGCCCATGGTGAGGCAGCTGTGCCCCTGCAGCCAGGGAGGCCCTGGGGAGCAGAGAGCCACTGGCAGCCCGTGGAGGAGCCCACACCGGAGAGGGTGGATGCCTGAAGCAGGCTGTGACTGCATGGGAAGCTCACCCAGACCCTGGGAGTCTGTGGGGAGAGAGGAGCTCAGGCCAGAGCAGGTTTGCTGGCAGAACTTGTGACCCTGTGAGGGATCCAGGCTGGAGCAGCCTGTCCCTGAAGGACTGTTCTCCGGGTGGATGAACCACACTGGGGCAGTGTGTGAGGAGCCGCCCCCATGGCAGGTCCCAGGCTGGAGAAGCTGGTGAGGAGCTGCAGCCCATGGGAAGGAGCCACGCTGGAGAAGTTGGTGAGGGACTGTCTCCCATAGGAGGAACCCCACAGTGCAGCAGTGGGAAGTGTGAGGAGGCCTCCCCCTAAAAAGCTGCAGCGGCAAAGTCCATCTGTAATGAACTGACCCAACCCCCATCCCCTGCGCTGCTAGGGGCATGAAGGAGGGGCTTTAAGATTCAGTTTTCTCATCTCCCTGTTTGATGGTTTATTAATAAATCAAACCATTTCTCCTCAAGTTGAGTCTGTTTTGCCTGTGACACTAATTGCTGAGTGATGTCCCTGCCCGTATCTCAACTCACAAACCTCTTGTTATATTTCTCTCTCCCTTGTGCAGTTTAGGAGGGGGAATGATAGCATGACTTGGTGGGCACCCAGCCAAGGCTAAACCACCACACTTGGTTTTCTTGTATGACCTAGATCTCAGAATGCTTTACATAATCAAAGATTGACAATAAATCATTCTTTATTAGTTGAATATTCAGAACTCTTGGTTTCTATGTTGAGCAGCTGTTAATTGAAGCAGGGCTCAATGTAAGTTAGATCCCAGTAGCTTAGTTTTGGCAGAGGTCAGGCCAGGCTTGCCAACAGATGACACTGTATCTGTAATTTCTATGCTGCTTAGAAAATGAATTCTGTCATCCCTAACATGACTTCTTGCTGGGACCCATGACTGACTAGCAAATAACCATTTGCACTTGTCCCCTTTAGTCCACGTACCAAACTCTTTACCAGCCCACTGCTACTCCTTTATAACCCTTTTATAACACTGGAGTAGCACAGAAGGTCATCTACATTTTGTATATGTAGTTAAACCCCTATTGAAACCAGGCCAAAGTAGAAGTAGTAGATGCACTAGACAGTCTCTCAATTGGAAGCATTTTGCTGAAGCAGGCATTGAGTAGATCAATAATAAAATAGTATTTGCTTAAAATTAACAGAATTAAGCTATTACAAAGTAGTTCCCTGAAGTGGAATTGGCAAGGAAACTCATTTTATCTATTTGAGAAAAAAAAAAAAAAACCAAAAAAACCCCCAGCTAATTCTTAAAATGACCAGTAGCAGTCATAGGTTCTACCTAATGTCTTTCTTAAGCCTCTCCATGGCATTCCTAAGGTGCTCTAGGACCAAACAAAACAACTCCTGATTGGCATTGCATTCTCTGGGTTCTCCTTAGAGGTCTAGTTTTACTCATAAACGCACTCACACAGTTGGACTCTTTCATTAATACAGAGTTGCTGTGGTTTCACTAGGAGTCCTGCAGCGATACGACACCATGGACAGACATAGACTGATGCAATGGCAGGATCAAGACTGAATAAAATTCAGCCTATTTAATTGCAAAGCTTAGTGTTAAAAAAAAATGTCAAAACAGGGTTTTCATTATCCCTTACAGCAGTAGAGGCACCAAAAGGAACAGTGCAAAGCTCCATACTCAAAGCATCCCAGTATGCTGGTTCTGAATTGCAGAAGACATGGGTTTTTTTGAGAGATGACATTAAGAAACATAAAGAAATGTCACTCCCTACATAGAATTTTACTCGTTCTAGACCTGATGAAATACCAAAAGAGTAGTCTGTGTAATGTTCATTAACCTGAATATTAATTGTGGACTAAAATTACATTCTGTGTGTCAAAGAACGCCAATCTGACTGCCTGAACACAAAGTAAAACTCAGTCCAACTTGGACCTTCTTTCTATTCATTTTGAAGGTCATGAAAAGCTGTGTGGCCTTTTGGAAACTGTATAATCACAGAATCATAGAATGGTAGGGTTGGAAGGGACCTCTAGAGATCATCCAGTCCAATCCCCCTGCGGAAGCAGGTTCACCTTGATCAGGTGGCATAGGAACATGTTCAGGTGGGTCTTGAAGACCTCCAAGGAAGAAGCCTCCACACACTCCCTGGGCAGCCTGGGCCAGGGCTCCCTCACTCAAAGACTGAAACAGTTTTTCTTATATTTAAATGGAACTTTTTGTGTTGCAGCTTCATCCCATCACCCCTTGTCCTGTTGCTAGCTACCATAGAAAAAAGTGCTGCCCCAACCTTCTGACATCCACCCTTTAGATATTTGTAAATGTTAATAAGATCCTCCCTCAGTCTTCTCCAGACTGAACAGCCCCAGGTCCTGCAGCCTTTCCTCATATGAAAGATGCTCCAGTCCCCTGATCATCTAGGTGGCCCTGCACTGGCCTCTCTCCAGCAGTTCCCTGTCCCTCTGGAGCAGAGGAGCCCAGAACTGGACACAGGACTCCAGATGAGGCCTCACCAGGACAGAGCAGAGGGGAAGAAGAACCTCCCTTGACTTGCTGCCCACACTCTGCTTGATGCATCCCAGGATGCCATTGACTTCTTGGCCACAAGGGCACATTGCTGGCTCATTGGTAGCTTATTATCAATCAGGACTCCTATAGATTATAGATTCTAGTTTCATTTTTTTTTTTAAGAGCTTAAATGTTTTCAAAATAGTCAATTCAGGCCTGTGTACAGTTTTGCAGACTTTAGAACTCCGTGTGTGCACCTAGCCTGTTGCATGCCACATCTGTGGTATATTCATGCATTCCGTGCTAGAGCTATTTTCATGGCAACCAGAGGGTACAGTATGTGCTCAAATGTAATCTCAGTAAAGCCTATGAATCAAACAGACATAATGCCCTTTTGCTGGTGAGAACCCTGAGCTACTTGAGAGTATCAGCAGTCAGGTTGCTCCATGTCAACAAAGCTACAATGGAAATAACTGCTACCTTTTCTTGCCTCCATTTTAGCTCCTTTCAGACCTATCCTTTGGATTTGCACCGTTCCTGACAAATTAAGGAATTGTGTATGATTCTGTTAGGCCAGAAATGCAGGGATTTTTGGAGTTATACATTAAAACCTGTAAAAGGGGATAGCATGCTTGACAGGCTCAGTGATGGCCTTACAGACCATTGGGACAACATAAATGCACTGGGCCTGGTCCAAATCTTTCTAGAAGACAACGAAATGACTGAGAGGATGAAACAAGCTCAAGGAATTAAAAAAGGGGAAAAAATGCTGGTCATTAAAAAAAAAAATCACCTTAAATTAATGTTGGTAGGCAGTGACTGAATGCCTATAAAACAGGTCTTAAAAGTGGCCTCAGTTCAAATCATGGTATTCTCATCATGTTGCTCTTAGCATTTTGATAAAACTCCAGGAGGATTAACCTTCCAGGTTCCCAGTTATCACATGCTTCTGTTATCAGCAACAATCACTTTACATCTAAACATTTCCTCAATATGCTCAGAAATATTTCCCAAGGGAAAAGGAGAAGTTTTGGTTTTAGGGGAAACGGTCTGGTGGTTGATAGGCCTGGGACAAAGGCTGGACTCAATGAGCTTAAAGGTCTCTTCCAGCCAAAATGATTCTATGATTCCAACTTTTGCTGACACATTAGTTTGTCCCACAGCACAGGCTCAGTTGTGATAATGAAGCATCATCAAGACCTGGGGGCAGTCTGGGAAGGATCTAGCACTTAGCAGCTTTGCAACTTCCAGTTCTTGGAAAGCAAGTGAATTGAGGTTTCAGTCTTTCCTTTGTAGAGAGTAAAACAGGTACTTCATTTGTTAAGGCTTGCTTCAAATGCAGCTGATTTCTCTGGACGTCCCAGCCCCAGCACTAGCCTTATGCTCACTTAGCTCAGAGAGCTAAATGATGGCAGTTGTGCCGATCCAGGCCTTGCATGTTCCTAGCAGAAGCTGGGAGCTTGCAGACTCCTCCTCTGCAGTGCCCACACACACACACACACACACACACACACATGCAAAAAGCTTCTAAATGTCAGTCGAGGCTTAGGAGAAGTTTGACCTTGTGGTTTTGTAAAGGTATCTGGGTTTCTGGTTTCAAGTATCAATTCTATGAGTACCATGTAAGTTTACCCTGGAGCAGAGCTATTGACTAATTCATTGTTTTGCTCAGGTGTGCATGAGGTGAAATTTACCTACTGAAACAGGTCTGTGCACCTGTATAATGCACAGTAGAGGGAAGCATCAGCTTTCCCATAGCATGTCTCAAGCAAAGGAGGCATTTTGTAACAGTACCCCTCTGCAGCATCTGAAATACACATTATTTTATGGAACAACAGCACTAAAACCCTCATGCTGTACTAAACACATCCTATTTTCTTTCTAGGGAAAAGAAAACTTTAATTTTATTAAATGTTCTCAATCTAAAAGTAGTAATATGAAGGGCACAAAAACACGGTTTGCTTTCACGTATGCTTTTTGCAAAAGCCCCTAGACATGTTGTTTGTACATCAGGACTGCAACCAAGGATTAATAGAGAGGGAGGAAAAGACAGGAAAATCCAACTGTATGCACCATTCAATTAGTTTGTCACTTGCATCTGAAATTAAAAGGAATTGCCTGAAAGCAACAAAATCATTTTATCAGTCAAAAAGCTCCCCTGCTGAGATTACTTCTGTGTGTCAGAACTGCTGTCTTGAAAACAATAATCTCAATCCATAATCCATCAAGAAACATATATTTAGTAGTGAATTATTCTGAGGAGGCAGCACAAAAATTAGAGGCACCTAAAAGTAATTTACTTCCAGACAGATTAATGTACTTCCTTATGTCAACAGACATTTAAAATGTAGCAGCTTCGTCCTAAACACACTCTTACCACCCAGAAGAATTTCAGAAAGCATAGTTTCTGATGTATGAAGTGAGAACCAAATGAAAGCCACCATTATGTCAGTGACAATGTAGCTTGGGAGGATTTGGCCCCATACCTGAAGCAACACCTCACATCAACCTTACCTGGGTAATGCATGCTCCAGTGAAAGCCACAATCACAGCCACAATGTTGACAGTGAGCTGGAACTGCAGGAACTTGGAGATGCTGTCATAGACATTACGTCCCCACATTACAGCCTTCACAATGCTGCTGAAGTTGTCATCTGTTAGGATGATATCTGAGGCTTCCTTTGCAACATCTGTTCCAGCAATACCCTGGGAAAGGGAGTTGGGAATAAAATTACTCACTAGAAAGTACAGAGACAGTTGGGAGACAAATTTTCATACCAATTCAAAGTCCACAGTTGTACAGACTTCCCAGCATAACAGTGACTGCTCAGTATATTCTGCACTTTGTGTTTGCTAGGAAATGAGTTAATTTGGCCTGGTTTTGAAAGTGAATAAGGAAACTGAAAAAGGAATGGATAGAGAGCAATGGAATTTGTGTGATGATAGTTCTGAGTGTTTTAAATTATCGGCTTAATGACAACTGATCTTCCAAGTTATTTTTATCAATGATAATATTTTATTAATATACATGAACATAACTGCTAGCAAAAAAATAGAATTATGTATCTTATTATGTAGTCTAGTATGCTAATGACTTCATGTCAGAGTATTTTGGGAAGATAGCTTTACAATTATAGAATCACAGAATGGTGGGGGTTGGAAGGGACCTTTAGAGCTCATCCAGTCCAACTCCCCTGCAGAAGCAGGTCAATCTAGATCAGGTCACACAGGAATATGTCCAGGCGTGTCTTGAAGACCTCCAAGGAAGGAGCCTCCACAAGCCTTCTGGGCAGCCTGGACCACGGGCTCCCTCACTGAAACACTGAAATTGGGTTTTCTTATATTTAAGTGGAACTGCTTGTGTTCCAGCTTCATCCCATTACCCCTGGATTTCACCAAAGCAAAAGAGGACTCCACTCTTGTGAAGAGCACAGCGTTCACTTTCCTGTATTGGCACAGGATCCTGCATTTAGAAACGAATTACCTTGTAAAACTATTGAAAAAAGTCTCAAAAATAAATCATATCTGTGAATCTTACATAGTAAATGAAAGGATCCTGAAGCATTATAACTCATCCCCTCCAATGTATTACTTCAAGTAATATCTAGTGATAATAGACAATAATTAAGTAATCTTCTCAGACTTAATTAATGAAAAAACTTACAGCAAATTTACAATGACACAAATATGAAGAAACAAGCTGAAGATTATACCATTGCAAAGCCAACATCAGCTTTTTTAAGTGCTGGTCCATCATTGGTTCCATCACCCGTCACAGCCACGACCTGCCTCTGTTCCACCTGTGTGCTGTCAATAATACCTGCAAAAAAACATATAAGTGTGTGTATACATACATACACATAAAACCATTAGCAAGGCAAAACTTCCCTCTATACACAGCAGGGCTTGTGCAATATAGACTACATGGTACTACATAAGCCTTACAGAGATTAATAGAGTTGATTTTTAAGGAACATAACGATGAAAGCAGCATCATCAATATTTAAACACCACTAGACACCACTACTGGAATTTACATGGAAAGTTCTGATCCTGCATCATCAACAAAACTTGCACAGACTTCAAAGGGAGTTCGTCAGAAGATTTCTACTATTTAAAATCATGAACTCATTTCAACCCATCTCTCTCATTAAACCTCAATGGAAAAGATTTGCCAATGACTTAAGTTCAAGCTTAAAGCCCTCCTAAACTGTGACTGTAGTATCTGCTTTACTGGGATGCTGTCTGACAATCAGTTTAACCTAAAGATAAAAAATGCCTTTGTGGAATTTTGTTTAGCTGGACCCAAATTAGCATTTTAACAGACATCTTCAATTCAGCCAAATAATGATTGAGAAGATATCAAATACTTCTTTAAATTATAGAGCCAAAAAATTGTAATAAATAGACATAATAAAACAATTTCAGCTTTCATTTTGAGATCCATTGAGGAAGGAAAGTACATTTCACTTGGTGAATCAAGCTTCATGCAGCTAGGTAAATATTTTTCCATATATGTAGATGAGGAAAGTAAGGAAGAGGAAAGAATTTTTCTAACATTAGAGAAGAAGTCTTGTTTTTCCATAGGGTGGGAATCATTCACCACTCATATTTTTATTTCCACATCAGAGTTCATTTGAATACAAGTCCAAAGTAGGGGACTGTTGTGTACAACATCTCTGTATTACTAAGTCAGAGAGGAAAAATGACAAAATCCCTTTTGTCAACAAATTTTGCACAAAGTCATGACCTCTAAAAACAATCATCAAAACCTACCCAATGTGAGAAGCTTTCCCTCTACTCTGGATAAAAATATGACTCACACATCAGATAACTAAGTAGAAATAGGAAATTGCAGATTATAGAGCAATAGCTGCCTCTTGGCAAGAGTCAGGCTTATCATGCACACAGAAGATTGCAGTGCAGGATGGAAGCAGTCAGTGTCCTGTATTTTTCAGTGTTATGAAAATGAGAGCAAAAAAAAAAAAAATCACTCTTCATTGGCAGTGTGATAAACAACACATTATTCTGATATGATCTTGTAATTAGAGCTTTCAACTTGTTGGGGTGATTTGCCTTTGGTCTTACTAAATAAAGAGCAACATTGGCTGCCATTATCGTTAAGAGCATTTATCTTGGTCTTCTCTTCTTGTTATTAAGACATCTTTTGATGTTTACTTAATAGTTTAAGGTTCTGAAAAACTTCATTAAAATCTCTGACATATCATGGTATTCACTGCTTCCAACAGGTAAGGAGCATCCTCTCACAGACGAACTCCAAATGGGAACTCAACCTAAATCCAGTTGAAGAGGCTGTAACAGGTGATCCCCTAATGGATATAAATAGTGCCCTAATGGCACTGACTATAGCACCATTTGCCTTGCATCAGCTGATTGTTGGCTGTAGCTAAGTATTTTGCAAGGTTTACTAGTCATTTTTATCTCTAAAAGCAAAGTATGCAGCCAGGATAAGCCCAACACCCTCCAGAGTACAGAACATGCCACAGAGAAACAGATATTAAATGGTTTCAATTATCATCAGTATCTCAGTCATGCACCTTCACTGTAGTGACCACTGCTAGTGGCTAGTGCTAGGGGCTAGGTGGCTAGAACCATCAATGCATGGCACAAGAGTATGTGAATGTGCTATTCACAGAAAGAGAGAAGAGCCTTGAACTTTTATATATGCATGAGACAAATGTGTAAAATAGAGCTCTGGTGATTATTTGGGATTCAGAGGGTTTATCATAGCTGTCCTTATGCTCCCTGACTTCTGCATGCACTTTTTCATCTGTTTCTTCTCTACCCTTCCTCACATTTCTGAATGCTTGTCTTCTTTCCAGCACTTGCCTCCTTCCTAATCACATTTACTTATACTTTTTGTTCTTTCTTTGATATCATTCTGTTAATAATCGTGATAATGTTTCACCTCAAGAATTTTCTTCAGTATCAAGTAATATGTCTGTATAGATGTTACAAACAGAGCAAACAGGCTAGGGTTCTCCCTCTGCAGTCTTGAGCTGTGGAGGACAACTGGTTCAGTGATCAGTGAGAAGCGTAAACATGCACATCACCTGACAGACTAACAACAAAGAGAACACCCATTTGTTTTACATTCACTGGACTTTCTGCCCATTCAGAAGAGCTAAAAAGAAGCTTCAGTATTAATTAGTTACCTCTAACAACCAGGAGATTTCTTCAAAATACATTGTTTTTCTCCAGTTGAATGTATCCATACAATATTTTAAGAAAAAACGAGTGTGCAAGATACAGCAAGGGAATTCCTAAAACTCAGCAGCTTCCTCCAAAAACAGCCTTTACTGTTTCATTAATCTGCTCCTTCATCTTAAGCCGTTTGGCCAGGACTTTCCTCTGTCAAAAGAATTGTGTTTAACAGCCCCAGGAATACACCTAGAGCATAACATGACCACGTGTTCCACACACACATTCCACTGATGCTGCAGGAATCTGGGGAGGAGCCATGTAGCTTGCATAAGGCATAAGGATTTTAGAGCAAGCAGCTTGTTTCCAAGGAGGAAAAAGATGCTATTTAAAACAACTACATGCAGCTATATGGCATCAGAGCTATATGCACAAGCTTGCTATAAAAGGTACCAGCACTGCACATACAGCTGAAAGTGAAATATATCCTGTATCTCCCACCTTCCTCTCATCTAACATTAAGTAAGCATTAAATCAAATTCACTCAGGATAATAATATAAGGGATATTAACCAAGTATGCCTCTTCCACTTCTTTTACAAGCAGATATCTGTACCCACGCCTCAGATCAAAACCATCAAGTATAGCCTCAGGTTCTGCCTTTATTGCAGAATAAATGCCACTTTATTTAAACAACTCTTATTTGATTTGCATTTCACCCTCAGAGTCACATCAGTAAGAAAGCATCTGCTCTGGGGAGAAGAAAATAAATTGTTGCTCAGAAATTCCATTCTGTTAACTGATGAACTCCAAACAGGCAGGCAGGAAAAGCTTAGCTGCAGCAGTGCATTTCAAAGATGCACATCAGGCATTGCTGACGCAGTGATGAGATCATCACATATTTAGAGTTCTCTGACAAGCTAAACAGACAGACGCAGCAATATATTTTTCATAGGCATGTTCTGTTCACATCAGTTTTTAACACTTCTCCACTTTCTGAAGCTCCGTGTTAACATGGATTTAGAAACTCTGTCTGAAAGAGAGAATTTCAATTCCTTTCAGTTACATGCTTAAGTATGTGCAGGAATAGAGCTTTAAAGGTTAATGCAAAAGCGTTGCATATAACATTACAGACAGCATTGGTAATTGTTAAGTGAGTAGTGCTCCACAAAGTTCATGCTATTAGAATGGCAGTGAAGAAGCTGGCTAAAACACACAGATTTCTGTACTAAGCAAGCACCACCAGTGTGCTTTATAAGACTGACACACTAAAAGAGAACACTGAAGGCATCAGTGTCTCCCACAAAGTTACACATAAGACAGCCTACAGAGACCTAAATGGTATCTACAGAGTGTAAAACTCTAGATTCAAATGCTGTGTACCTCCTGCTTCCCTTGAACTATTTTTATGCTCTTAACTTCAGGGAAGAGTTGGTTGGAGCCGATTCTTTATGCTGTAGAAAAGGTCAACATTCTGAGTATTTCTGACATGAATATGAATAAAAATAAACATGAACATTTGCTCTCAAATGGAAAGCAAAACCATTTGCAATTTGCAACATGCTGATATTTAACTTGAGATTGTCAAGTAATAAATTTCTGTATCTTTTTAATTCTATCTGTTCTCACGGCATGTCCACATGAACCGGGTCATGAACAGAACATCACCTCAATCATCACATCTTAAATATCTTTGCAATTAAGGGTAATAATTAAAAATCTTATTTTCTTATTCAAAGTTCCCTTTCTGCTCGTTACTAAATCAGCCTTAAAGGAGAACGCAACAGCTGTTTCTAATATCACAGAAAAAGAATTCCAGCTTAATTTAAACATGTTGGAAAGCACAGCTTCTTTAACTGTTAAATTGAACAGTTATTTCTTCTTCTCTATACTTTCTGATAAGAAGATGGTATTTCCAATCGCTACTAAACAGTTGCTTCTCATAGCATTTAAAAATCCCAATATTACAACATGGACGTATTTCAGCAATAGTGTTAAAATGACACAGCAGGGTAAAATCATATCAGAGAATCATAGAATGGTGAGGGTTGGAAGGGACCTTTAGAGATCATCTAGTCCAACCCCCTGCAGAAGCAGGTTCACCTAGATCAGTTCTCACAGGATCATGTCAAGGCAGATCTTGAAGACCTCCAAGGAAGGAGCCTTCACAACCCCTCTGGGCAGCCTGGGCCAGGGCTCCCTCACTGAAACACTGAAATTGGGTTTTCTTATATTTAAGTGGAACTTTTAGTGTTCCAGCTTCATCCCATCACCCCTTGTACATGCATTTTTGCTAATTATATTTTGAAATATTAAGTAAAACCAATGGATGTCATAAAATCCACAAGAAATTCTACCTCAGTTTGGATTAAGATGTCTAACATTTTTGTTTGACTGAAACAGTCCTGATGATAAACCATCCTGACGGGTTTGTTTCCAATCTACCTCTACTTCAAAGCCATAAATATTTGAGAGAAACTGTCTGCCCAGCCTGAAATGCTGAACCATGTCTTTCTCCAGTCCCTGTGCAGTAGTGAAAACAAAAATGCAAAACAAAAATTATCCTTTTGTTGGGTGGGATTGTGCTATGTTAAGGAGAAAAAAAATATTCCCTCCAGCAGCTGTATGTCATTAAAAATTAAATTAAAAAAAAAAGTTTATTTTGTGATGTGTGGTTTTACCCCACAGCAGATAGAATACATCAAAGCAGAGAAAATCCTCTTGATCCCTCAAGTGTCTGAGAAAAAAACAGAACATTCTAACAAGAGGCCCAAACCTAGTGAACATTTTAATAGTTTCTTGAAACTTTTAATGGCCCTTGGAGTATTACCAGCCAGAAGATTCCATCAGGGTTTTCTACTGACTTGTTCTTGAACTTCATTAGATACTTAATTGCTCTGTCATTTGACCTTGTCACATCTTTGAAACATTAATTCTATCAGTTGCATAAGGCACTCAGTAGCAGTAAATACCTTCTGAATTGTCCAAGTGCATGTGCTATAAAACACCAGCAATTTGTTGCTTATTTTGCTTCAGCTCTTCATATTGATTTCATTTTCTCTGGCAAAGGTTTAATTTTTCTCTTAAGGAAAAATCCTGAATGATTCCAACTCCCAAGGGGCTTATTGGATCCACTTAATGAAACACAAATTGTTGTTTGTTTCAGAAACAAATGAACTGTTAGGCTGTGAAAGTCATGTCCTCCAAGAGCTATAAAACAGCACTAGGGAAGGGAGGAGACTTTGTGCTGTTTTAATTCTGACCTATGGAGCTAATAATTATGTTGTCCAAATCAGTGCTTTCCAAAACTTTTCACTCATGAACAATCATGAACAAAGATGTAATAAATGGTATTTTTAGAATATTCTTCTGTTTTAAGGTAGCAAAATGTATTTTCTTCCTGCACCCCAGCAGACTGTCACTGCTCTGTATGCACCTCACTTCAAAGACCACTGGGCTAAAGAGTGGCTGGAGAGATAGAGTAACACTAATCTGTGTCCAGCTGCCCCACCATGTGCACCAGGCCAAGGCTTTCGAGGTATCTTAGTTTTCCTGAATAATTCACACTTTCAGATCTCTACAAATACACTGGACCCAACCCTCAAAGACTCAAGTTAAAATCTGCACTGAGACTTTTGCTCTAAAGGTATCTTAAAAAATCACATACTGCTCAAAAGTCCCTGTAATCTCTCATTACAGAGTCTTAACAATAAAACCATGTCATGCCAAAAGGATATTATTTCCTAACTAAATGTTAATTAGATTTGAAGCAGTCAACCAGCTGAAAAAATGTAACTGATCAGCTGGATCTTATCCTGAACTTTAGCTCCTCCAAGAACTGCTAATAAAGGTCTCTCCAGATTTTTTAGAGTCTAAGCAAAATATCCCAGTTCCTTTTTCATCAGGAAGCCAGAAAATGCAGCCATTCACCAACAGGGCTTCTGCCTGTGTCAGCCCTTCTTATCATAGAATCACAGAATGTTAGGGAGTGGGAGGGATCTTTGGAGATCATCCAGTCCAACCCCCCTGCCAAAGCAGCTCCCACCTAGATCAGCTCACACAGGAATGTGTACGGGCAGGTCTTGAAGATCTCATGGTCAGAAACTACATTATTCCTCATCAGAAATGTTCTGATTTCACCAGCTGGCTTTTAAGTGTGAACTTCCAAGTCAACAGAGTAAGATTTCAAGTCATCATGAGTTAGGGATATGAAAAAGGCTTTATAAGGAAAACTGCAAATAATTCCCTTTTTTATGGGAACATTCCATCTGCAGACAGTGTGGTATAAGAATATAATTTGTATAGTGTAGTTTTATAGGACAAAAAAAGGACTGTAAAGATACAGACAGGATCATACAACTAGTGAGCCTATAGGCAAACAGAATTGGCTTAAAATAAAGAACTCCACTAATGTAATGATACAGAGCATAGCTCCTCGACACATGATCTCCAATAACTGCTACTGTAACATGGAAAGTGGTTTTATCTTTAAAAAGAACTATGGGAAAACAGATGCACTTGAGTGACTTGATTTACTCTAAGCAAGCTTCTTCCCTTCATAAAGACACACAGGCAAATACTACAAAAATCTATGTCCCTCTTGTTTATGGAAAGAATAAACTATTTCTCAAGAACATTTTCTCTCTGACCAACAAACACATTTTTCCTTCACAGCTAGAGTCAATGAAAAGTCACAAGGGAAATGTGAGATTGCCTATATCTACTTGTCTTATATCTGATTAGTATTTCTGTTAATCCTGACAACTACTTTTCTACTACTTTCCCTTTGAAGGCTCAGCTAGAAAGCAAACAAAAGAGACTTGGTTACCAAGAAATCCTCCTTGCACTACATACAGTTGTGCAATCAAAGGTAACAACTCAGGGATTTTTGTCAGAGTGCAGATAATGTGCTGAGCACATTTCAGTAACTTTGTTATTAAATTACACACACACACACACACACACACACAGAGGCAGCTTGCACGTACCTTTTACCAAAGTGTGTTTGTCCGTGGGAGATGAGCGAGCAAGCACTCGAAGCTTTGGCCAGATCTTGTCAATTCTCTCTTGCTCAATCTGGAGGAGAATACACATACACAAAAAAAACCCAAAAACAAAACAAAACAAAAAAACCCAAACAGTAAAACTGTGATTGGAAAAATGCAAAGTATATTTGTGTCCCTGTACCAGGTAATTCAGCTCACTACTTGGACTTGCAACTTGTCTCCAAAAGAACAGAAACAACAATATGCCATTAACAGCCATCAATTAGGCAAGTGAAGGGAAGTTTTCTACAACCAAAGCTCAGCTGTTGGCAAACACTGGTGAATTTTGCCACAGTATCTAATCAGCCTTTCTTTGCATCTCTAAGGATAATCCCAGTCAGCATCATGACTCCAGACATGGAGTCATGGAGTTTCTCAAAGCTGATCAAACGTGTTTACGATTAAAAGTACTAAAAGTTCTCTTTTGCCTTCAAATCCAAGTTCTCCTCTTTGTTTTGACACTACAAATGGTAGAATTTTTTCTGCATACCAACAGCAACAAGGACAAAGGATTCCATCAATCAATAAAAGGAGCAGACAACTGTCCCCTCATTAAAGATGAACTCAAAGAGACAGTTGACTTTGGGTGTTAGCTCATCTTCTCTGAGAAATTAAAAATCCATTAAGTTATGCAAATCATAGTGAGTGGATATAGCAGCACGTTAGATAAAGCAGTATGAAAAGATGAGAGGAGCTGGTTCTCAGTGCAGATTCCATTTTCTTGAGAAAGACCTACAAACCACTGTTGAATTCCTTCTCCTCTTGGCTAACAAACCTGCTTTAAGGTGCTTAGTTTTTATTTCTTGTAGACTAGCGTTGTGGTTCTAAAAACTGCTGGATTGGGCCAGCACTACACCAACAGTAGCTCTGCATCTTGAAAAGGGAAGACTTCAGTTTCACAGGTATTTTGAATTGCAAAAGGCTAGCACTTAAAAGAAGCATCTCTTCAAACAGCCTTTACTGATATGAGGTACCTGTCAGTGCAGGAGAATCGTTTCATTGTTCTTGCTACTTTTTCATAACATATCACTAATAAGCATGGATTTAGTACATGAATTACCTCTCCCTTCTCATTTCGGATCCTTCTGTTAAACTCTTTCCCTTCAAGGCAGAGAAAGTCTTCTCCTGGATGAATGATTCCACACTTGATGGCAATGGCACGAGCTGTGTTGATGTTGTCTCCAGTGACCATGCGGACTGTAATTCCAGCTCGCTGGCACTTTCTTATGGCTTCTGGGACCTACAAAAGCAATACAAAGAGGAAAAAAAATTCCTAGCTGAGAGATAAAATGTACATCAGGTGTTTCCAATCAGAATATATTGAGGCCAAAAAACTCATTGAGCAAAGAAATAAATCACACCATACATGTTATGGCTTATTACAGCTACTTGACTGTTACAGAGTCAACCTTACAGGACAGGCAAAGCAAATCTTGTATCAAGAAGCACACAAGCAATTTTTTAGCTCAGTTGCCTAAATCTTCTCCTGACTTCAATAAAAAGGAGTGATCTGTAGCTTTTTTGACCTTTAGCATCAAAGTATGCCATGCTGATCCAAATATACTAAACATACATTTAAAGAGAACACATGCATTTTGTACAGAGAATAATCTCACTTCTGATCCTAACTTTCCATTCAATAATATTATCTAAAAAGTTATTGTGGTTTAGCAGTATTTTATTACTCTAACTGATGCATACCAACAGGTGCGATTCCTAACTACACAACTTTAAAATTTCATGAGAGATTTCTATGTTTTGAAAGTAGAAATGAAGCATCATTTTAGTCATGCTCCCTTCTGCATGAGACTAACCTTTCCTGCTGCACAGTACACGAAGCAGTGAGGGAGGATTCAGTGTGGAACAAGGCTCATGATATTAATGCAGAAGCTATACACTGACTTAGCACCTTTTACAGGCGTTTTTTTTGGGTTTTGGGGTTTTGTTTTGTAATTAAAATGAGCAAGACCTGGGAAATGAATTCCTAAGAATTAAACGAAGCTCTTTCAATATAGCTACTGGGGTGCATGAAGTCAGTGCCTATAGAAAAGTTGCACATTTATAGGTCAGTTTCAGCTGAAGAAAATACTCTGTTCCCTTTAACTGTATCATAATTAATAATAATTTCTTAATTAAAAACATCACTCTAACCAACAAATGCAGTCTCATCATACTTTTGCATTCTTATGAAAGCATTATTTCTTCAAGAAAAAGCACTATCATTTAGCATGGAGGAATGAGAAGTGTGTGTAACACTTCAAGAACAGCCCAGACAGATGCTTCAGCTCACTGTCACTTCTCTAATTTTCCTCTTTACATAGAAGAGACTAAGGGCAGCCCATGACTCCTCATGAAGACAGAAATCTTTCACAAAGCTAAAAGAAAACTGAACTGCTCTGCTACAAAAGACGGCAAAGGACAGATAGAAAGCAGCTATAGGCTGCTCTGGTTCTTGGATGTGAGGCAGTAGAGAGGCACTACAAATAGACAAGTGACAGTCTGAGAGGAAAATGATTCCCAAAAGTTGAACATAACTCAGATAAGCATCTGAACTTTAAGCAGTGATCCTCAGTCAGCCTCCATGCAACAGACAGCATTAGGAACAGAATTCTAATTTAAAAATTGTTATTACAACATTTAAAACACCCCAACCACCACTATTAAATAGAGTGTATCAAATGGGTATTACTGGCTACAGCAGCAAAGCCTCACTCTACTGCCAGTTCAGTGCAGCTTCCTGATCACAATCTCTGCCATAGGTATAAGCACGTTGCAGAACTTGATACCAATTAGTGTGGATTAATCTGAACCGTTAGTACCAAAAATACGAAGAGAAGGAGCCACAATCTACACTAATACAGTGTGAATTTTGTGCACCTCTAGCTGTTTTAGTTTCCTCAGTACCTCAAGTACGTGACACTGCTGAGGGCAGGCCATTGCCTTTTACATGACGAGCGCTGCTCTGATCCAGCATGGCTAATGCTGGGCTTCTAATGATTTCATGGTGCCAGAAACACTATGTATCTCAGCCTGCACATCAGACTGAAATGATACACCCTTAAGCCATATTGTAGAGAGTTATCGTTCTAATCAGTGGATACAATTTCACACCATGTTTTACTGCATCTTTACTAAAGGGAGTTGTGAAGCTCGTTTCCCAAAATACCTGACTAAACTAACAGCTGAGTACCCCACTAGTACTTTTCCCATGAATGCCATCCACACAGCATGCTGTTTCCAGAATGACTCTGTCATACAGAATATAGAACCAAGAGGAAAATTAAGGGACAGAGAATTATCTTCCCATTTCCTCATCTTTACTAACTGAGGATATTCTTTCCTTAAGTTGTATCCTAGAAAAATTATTTGGACCCGAAGCCTTCTAATATTGTGAAATAAAGGGGTGTACAATCAGATTTAACCTATTACTTAAGCAAATGACTCCTGATTTCACCGAGTTTTCACATCAATAATCCTGAATAAATCCCATTTGCCAATTTGGAATGCTCTTAGAGTACCCACTTTAACTGTGGTGACCCTCTTGCATAGGATATGACAGATTTAGATGACTAGCTGTAAAAACAGCACAGTGTATGAACCCTGAAGGAGAAAAATAAATTACAGAGAAAACACTCAAAAAAAAAAAAGGTCTATTGACACAAACTGCCACTCCTATTAAACAAGGTCATGGGAGGACAACCTACTTTCAGATACATCTCAAATTCCCATACAACTAGAGAAATAACTCTATTTCCCTCTTCTCTCATTTTTTTGGATAGCTGGTGGGTGGTATCTTATTTAACACTGTGTACAGTAATTACAGTTAAAATATTGTCCGTATTTTTTAGCACTGCAAGGAAGAAAGAGTGTTGGCAGACTGAGTGGGCAGTGGAAGCAGATATTTTCCATCAGTTTTGCAGAGCTTAAGTAAACATCTCAAAATCTGCTGCTTTACTTTCTCTCTGCAAAGGAAAGCTCCTAATGCATGCATGCATGCATAAATTACTCAATGCAGGAATATCTACCAGAAGCAGGTGACAAATGAATAGGTGACACTTGGAAGTGATGTATGTTCATCTCCCAGAAATAACAGATTGGAGGCGTACGTTGGCAAATGGGTGTACGCCAGTACAGGCTCATTAAAATCTGTCCAGAAAGACTGTCAAAATCAACACAGAGAATCTCTACAGGAACACAGCATCATTCTATTTGTTCTTGTGTACTTATCAAAGAAAAAAAGAACCCAGCAGAAACACACACACCAAAATCAAGCAGGTAGTTCGGTGCTTGATAAAACCAGCTGCTGACAATACATGAGCTAGTGTCTGAGTTAACCTAGGAATGATGCAGAAGTGCAATGGGCAATGGTTATACTCCACACAAAGCTGGTCAGTTGCTAGACATCACTGTTGAATAATTCATCCAAATGGTTTCTTTTAATGTATGGAAGGAAATGCAAGTGCAAGAAAGCTCCCAGCAACACCATCAGGACAAACACAGCACTCTTATCTCTGAAGCCATGCAAGCATGACACCACTGACACTGCAGGCACTCACAGATTTAAACACACCAAGGATGCACGTGAGCAACGTGCCACAGGAGTTCAGTGGAAACAAGGAGACTGTTATTTCACATCTGTTAACTCCAACAATCATCTCAAGGAAAGGGGAAAAACTGAGCCTTCTGCTGGAAAAAAAAGGATGTAATTCAAGGGAAACTAACAGCTGCTGGGATGGTAATGTCGGATTGTTTCATTGGAATTACCTGAGCTGTCATTTCTGTCAGAATCAATTCTGATATCCACGAAAGCTGAGAATAGTAACAAAATAGCAACTAGAGTAATATTTATTTGTGTGTGTGTGTGTGTGTATGTCTTCTTTTTTCCCCCACAGAAAACACTTTGAAAAATATCAATTCCAGTGATGAATCTATTTAATAAGCAGGTGCAATTCTGGCAAAATACTGAGGTCTCTCATAAGAGCTCAGCATCTTAGGTTGCACCTACAATGGTGATTGCACTACTGCAATATCTGTTACAATATGCCCATTAAGTCAGGTATTCCATACTTAGACAGTTTTTCTAAGAGTCATGTTTTTGTTCTGGCCTGGAGGTTTTTTGGTTAATTTCTTTCTAAAGTACCACTACTGCTTTTTTCCAATGTGTGGAGTAGTAATAGTGTAATTTTAATGTTCTCACAAGAAGCCAATGGCAGCCTGGGGGCATCAAGAAGAGTGTAGGCAGCAGGTCGAGGGAGGCTCTTCTCCCTCTCTGCTCTGCCCTGCTGAGGCCTCATCTGGAGTCCTGTGTCCAGTTCTGGGCTCCTCAGCAAAAGAGGGACAGGGAACTGCTGGAGCGAGGCCAGTGCAGGGACACCAAGATGATCAGGGGACTGGAGCATCTTCCTTATGAGGAAAGGCTGCGGGATCTCAGTCTGGAGGAGACTGAGGGGGGATCTCATTAACATTTACAAATANCTAGAGGTCCCTTTCAACCCCCACCATTCCGTGACTCTATGATTACTGCTTTAAAACAGTTAAAAGCCACAAAGAGGAAAAAACCTACAAAACCAAAGTCCCTAAAATCAAGTGTCTAATATTTGGTAAAATTCTGAAATGATAAACATTTTATTGCATATCTTGCAGTGAAGTAAGAAGTTACTGCACATCCTGCTGATATACTACAAGAAATTCAATACATAACTCAAATAAATATCTAGAAATAGAACACTTTCCTGGCTTCATCTTCTTTGATCCTTTACATAGAAGTGAGGCTTGACCTCTTTATTTTTAGCAACATTTTTCATTTTTACCTCAAGCTCCTAAGAAATCACTCCCTGCAGGACAAGAGCACTTCTCTTAGGAAACACACTCATAATAGTCACACGAAAGGATAGTTTGCAGCTATTTTCAACAACAGCTGCAAATCCCACCACCTCAGTCTGTTGTACCACACATACGCTGACTTAGAGCTATTGTCTAACATGGATCAGGAATCAGTTTTGGAAGGAAAGAAGAGTGATTTGCAGCTCCAGTAGTCCCTGGCAGTTAAAATCTTTTAGAGTTTCTATATCCATGAGGTAGGGCATTAAAAGATCATTGCAGACAGAGCATTTTAAGAACGTTTTAAAATACT
Source organism: Urocolius indicus (assembly GCA_013401255.1). Taxonomy (NCBI): domain Eukaryota; kingdom Metazoa; phylum Chordata; class Aves; order Coliiformes; family Coliidae; genus Urocolius; species Urocolius indicus. The sequence goes on from WBNH01002182.1 coordinate 173,162, forward strand.
TTTGAAGATTTGCAATGTCAGGTGAGGGGACAGATGGATTAGCAGCAAGAGCTCATCTGATGACAGATAAAGTGAATGCTGTTTTATCTCCAATGACTGTGGAGAGAAGGAGTTTATCATACAGTTTTCATCTAAGTAAGATTTACTTTACATTACAGCCTCTTTGATACTTAAAAAAAAAAACCCAAAATGTCCATTACCATGCAAAGCACAATTATGCAGTTGGTAACTGTAGCTGTATCATGCTAGTTTCCAAAGTTACAGCAGTTTCAAGCATGTAAAAGCCTACTTCATAAAGGACTCAGGGAAATATATCAAATTCATTTATAGCTCTGATCTTCTAGTAAAAAATATCATTTCCTAATATTTCTAAGCATTGCCACCAGTTGTCAGTGGATCAAATGCAAAGGTTTTCATGTGATTACAGAAAGAGACAGCTAAAACGTAAAATGAGTCAGAAGAATAGAAAAGACAAAAGGTTTGGTACAAACGACTGCCTTTGGGCAGCACTAGAACCCATTCTTTTTGCATAAGAGAAATTTGAATTACTTTTTAATTACCTTACCCCAAAGCAAAGCACACTCACTAATAATCTACTGAAATAACAGCAGAATGGAAGAGTGGATTTCTTGGAGCAACCTAGCATTTAGCAGGAGGTGCTGGGGCAGGTGCTCTCATGTCACGCCACGCAGCTGGAGCTGAGCCTGCACAGCAGCCCCAGCCACACACTGACAGCTGAGTCAGTGACAAAAGCACCACAGATACCCAAAATGCTTGCATTTCCCTCCCAGCACTTCCAACTTTGGGGACTTACCTTCTGTCACTGTTTCTAAACTACAAAATAGAAGCAATTCTCCACCATCAAGATTAATTATCAACCACTGTATATATAGGTCAGGAGAAAAAGTTTCTACCTCTTAATGTACTCCTTGTACTACTGTAGTAATACAATTAATGAGTGCAGTAGCAAGGCACATGCTTCCAATGTGCTCACTCTGAAGTGGTTTTCTCATTGTAGCTGAGTTGAACACTTAGTCATATTTTTACAAGCCCTTTCAATACTGGATCCATGAAATCTGCAGTCTTTCCATGGCAAAGCTTTTCTTTGTCCACATACAACGTTAAAAGCAGTTTTCCTGAGTAGACACCAGTTACAATGATAAGACAATTGGCAGCTGTTACAGTGAACCACAAAACTAAAGGGCTGTGTGCAATTTCTGTGGAAACTGAGTGCATAGCAGTTATAAGCATGGCAATTATAATCACTGCATGCCTTTTCTCCTCTGAGTTACACATCACCTCATCACTGAAAGTAAAGTTCTTTAATATCTGGGAGCATAATAAAACTCCTGCTGATCGGTCCTCCTGTACACTATTCTCTGAAAGAAGGTTAAGTCAGCTCGATCCTGCAGTTCAAAAAGCCCTGTTTTGTCTTATTTAAATATTGGTTGATTAATGATGCTTCTTATTGGTTTAATTATTTGACTTTTTACCAGGTAAAGTCTATTTCTAAAGCTCACTTCCACCTTCTTTGGCAGAATCAATTAAAAGGAAAAAAAAAAGTGAGAAATTTTGCAGGAAAACTAGTTCAATTTATGTTCAGTTGTGAGAAATGCTTTATAACACTGGAATTCAATATACCTCTGGCCTTACTGGGTCTTCAATGCCAACAACACAAATGCAAGTCAAGTCAGATAATATGTCATTTTCGTTGTCCCAGTCGGGCTCAGGGCTGCTGTTAAAGTCTCGGAAAGCAACACAGATAGTTCTCAGTCCATCACAGGCCATGGGTTCAATCACTTTCTTCACCATTTCATCTCGGTCACGGGGTCTGAAGATCCGAGGTTCACCAGCTGCGTTGAGGATCCTGGAACATCTTTGTTGTAAGAAAATAAAAGCAAAAACAAGATTATGTATTTGCACAACTACTGAAGAGTATTTCCTTGTATCATCTCATTTCATTCACCACTCTTTTGATGGCAAGTTTTGAATTTCTAGTGGAAATTTCTAGATTAAACAAGAAGCTTCACTATGGAAATACCAGACAGATTTTGTTTCTAATTTATTAGAGACACCAAAAGCCTTCCAGCCATTCTTTCCTCAATATCTGTGTAACTAACCATCTCACAATTTACAATGACATTGCAAAACACTTGTTTTCCAAATGAGTTAAATGTAAAGACTCCATCTGTAAACCACCAAATACAGACCCATATTGCATATTGTCCTATTTCTACTGTTAAGTAGTGAATTCCAAACACCAAAATCCCCAAAGATGTCAGCATGGTTTGCATTTTGGAAAACCACAGCAGCTAATGCCCTGAACTTACTTCTTCAGAACAATTTCGGAAGCTCCTTTGCTGTACATTCGGAAACTACCATCCGGCATTTTGATGACAGTGCTCATGGACTTTCTGACAGAGTTGAAAGTGTAAACTTTATAGAGTTTCTCCTCGGGGATGAGGTTCCGAACAGGCTCATAATCCTGCTTCAAATCCAGGACAAATCCCAAGAGTCCGCACTCCGTCTTATTGCCTACCTGGCGAGGCAGGCCACCCTCTTTTTCTGGTGGCTGAAGGGAAGAGAAAGTTAGACATGAGTTTCTCTGATGATAAGGACCATACAGCGTCTTCCAACAATTAACAGCAAAGTCACAGTGTACAGTTTAAGGTCTGAACCCCTCACCGTGTAATCACGTGTCTTCGGATTTCCAAAAGCTAGCAAAAAGATCCATGGGGCTTTAACATACGTGAAGCAGCTATTCCCACATAAGCAAAATCTCTCTAGAGAAATAGCTACATTTGGACTGCTGCATTTCTTTCCTATTAAATTAGCCATTGGCAGCAGAATAGCTTGAGATGGTTAGAATGCATTGTTAGAAAGGAAAGTGACTTTCTTTAGGCTGAAAAAAAATTGATTCCCATTTATCACAAACACAGGATTTTCTTTTCCCTCCTGCTTAGAATTCTATTGTTTTGCTGACTTTCATGGTTATAATGATGAGTGAAAGAAAGATTTGTTCTTTTCTCTCTAGCAGGCCTTTTTTATGTAAAAATAAATCTGCATCTAATCATAACAGCAAATCTCAGCGAGAAAAGTATTTCCAACAATCTAATAGTTCTACACCTAAAAGTACCTTTTCTCTAGAATTACGACTCTAGAATTACCATTACTCTGCTGCTTTAGATAATAAATTCTTAATATGTTAGGGAAGAAAAAGGAGTAGGCTAAACATTTTGCAACTCCTGCCAATTCTCGGTCATTCTAGGGACAAGGAAGGCTTTACCTTTCCATTTACAATATAAACAGAAAAAAATCCATTTCATTTATAAACTTTCTTGGAGGCATAATGCACCTCAAACAGAAAGTTCCTGTGTTTTCAAGACTCCAAGTTGACTTAAAAGTGACCAGTGTGTGAATTAGAGACCGTTGATAACTTCTCTTGTACTCAGTAGAATTAGAAGAGAGTTGTTTAAGTCAGGGCTCAACTATACCTATGGGAACCAAAAGATGCAACTTTAATTTGCCTTGAAAGCAGATTTTTATTTGATTGAAGACAAGACTAAAAGTAATAATTTTGAATGCAACTTAAACTTTTGCCTCACATTGTATAAATTTAGGACTATGCAGGACTATATTCAGAACCCAAGTTTAATTTCACTGTAGACTGTGAAATTCAGTCTGCTTTGGAAATGAGATGCTCAAGTAGATGAAGTTCCCTCAGTGGGATGAGGGGTAAGGAATGATTCAAGTTGCACATCAGTAATTCCTAGATTTGAATTCTTGTAAACAGTATGGCCGCAAAAAGGGAAAAGGGGACCTTTCAGTAAGCATTACTAACTAGTCTACATGCCACCATCTGCAGCTGGTTTAAAAAATGAATGTCAGAAAGATAATAATAGACTGGGCTAGAACTGAAGTAAGCAAATAAACAATTCAATTTTTCCATATAATCGCCTTTCCGTCACCAGGAAAACATATACCTGGTGACAGACAGATTAATGACATTTCTTTTTTCAGAGAGATGTATCTACATTGAGCAATACATCATCATAACAAAATCTTTGCCTCAAACGTACCTATTTTTACAAACATAATCCTATCATCTTTCTTCTGTATAAAGCATTACTGAGTTACATGGGAAATATTTATGCTGCTAAGACATTTTTGTGTAGGTCAATGCAAAACACTGACAAGTCAGCAAAAAAATGCTAAAATGATATATTAATTTTATTATAAGATATAACAACGTGCCCTGCTCTAAGCTCATTATATTGTCATGTATCATCCCTCTGGATTCTCAAATTCACTTAAGAATCCCTAATTTAAAACCCAAGTGCTTGTATTTCTGTGCATCTGGAAGGATTGTTACGTTCAGTGGATAGGAAAATGTCAGGTACGAGTCAAAAATATCATTTAAAACGCAGTTTTGTTTAAATAAATCAGCTTAATTGTCATGACACTGCAGGTTCATAGCACCTGAAACGTGCTAAGAACCTGAGGTTTCTCAAAGCAACAGAGCAATCACCCTCCCTGGCCGGGTAGTGACGCTAGGAAAGTCTGATTTCTACATGTGTGTCACATCAAACCCTTTCCATTTTAGATCTAAATCCTTATTTATGCTTTGTTTCTCTCTGCCACTGAAGTCAGTGAATCTTGGCATTGGCTTAAATGTGATCGTGACCCAGCCACTAGTGAACACACATTGGAAACCAATGAGAGACATAAACCTCATTTTTCCATCACAAGTGCACAGTCCTAGACAACAGTTAATTTGTGCACATGATTCTGTCACGCCCTGATGTGAATGGATATTGAAAACATTAAAATCTACCCACACTGCACTATACAGAAAACAAGAGTCCTCCTAAAAGTATTTTTATTTCAACAAAAAGTAGATGCCTCTCTCCTCTTCTTGCTGTGGGCTGAAAATAGATCCCTTTCAGTGAACAGCTTTTGAATGCAAATACGTAAGCAAAGGGGAAAAAAAATACCAGTGAAAAGAAAAGGAACAGATATTTCAGAAAGGTTGCAAAATCTACCAAGTGGCCACCTCCCTCTAAGAGCAGCTGCTGTCTCCATATTCTTTGTACCTTACATTATACTAAAGCATATGGTGGTGAGAGCTGGCAAGCAGCACTTCCTTTCCTGTCCTGCTTCAGCTCGAAAATCTATATGCCAAAAGCAGCCTCCTTGCAGATTGCTCTCGAAAATCCTTTGCAGAAGCTGCTGGCTTTTGAAACTTCCTACTGTGCCTTCTCTAAATTTACTTCTGGGTGAAAATTTGCAGTTTACAGCACTCAGAAATTAAAAGGATGGAACAAAGGGGTTACTTTTGAATAATTAAATAGGAACAACCTCACTGACTCCTCAGAAAACAAAAAACATTTTGAGGACACAGGAGAGAAAGCCTTTGAACCATGATTTGTGAATAGGAACTTAGTGGCTTTGAATTCACTGTTGCTCAAGAGCTCAGTGACAGATCTTTTCCAAGTCACAAGACAGACACACACCCTCCTATCTTTTCCTAGGAAGAGATTCACTGATCCAATACCTTCCTGCAATAACACATTTCCACTGATCCTTGTAAAATGGTCTCAAATGTTCCTTTCAAGTCTTTACATTATTTGTGTAATAATATTATTTCAATTGTAAATAAATCCTTGCATGTACAACAAACTGCAGACAGATGTTAAAAAAACAGTTGTTACAACTATTGAATCAAAATAGGTTTCTAGGTCAAAGTACAGCTGTATTATTAAGGCTTAAAACACCAACTCCAAAGCTAGCATTGACCTAATACTGAATTGGAATTAGAAAAGGAACTCTCAGAATTATTCCACTGGTAACAAATTGACTAATAAAATGGGTTAAGAGGGAAGAAAGGTAAAACTGTGGGCATGACTTAAAGAGGTGCTTCAGCTTTTTTAAATTAGATTAGGAAATTATAAAGTTTCCGATTTTACTATAACATTTACTGGACCTCATTTTTCTTACTGCCCCTTTGGATGTGAAAAGAGAGGACTGTGCAAAATAGTTGTTTCCAAATAAAAATGTTAGGATTGCACACATTATATGAGGACTTCATCGGCTTTGTGTGATTCTCACACCTTCTCCAGATTGAAGTACCCCTGTAGAAAATGACAGCTATAAATATATACATTTTCTTAAAAGATAACTTTGCTAGAATATTGTATTATATGTTCAGACAGCCGAAAAGATATTTTCAAATCAAATTGCAAAAAAAAATGTCCACTTGGTATTTACTAAAAAAATGAGAAAATGGACCAGGATGTGTAGGGTCTTTCTTTGTATAGTTAAACATTACTTACGCAAAATTCAAAATAACCAAGAAGGTTGAATGCTGCTTGAACCATGGGACATGTAGTGTAGAGCTACTAAAACCCTACAGTGTTCTCAAGTTCTTTACATAATTGGAAACAATGGTTTCAATGAAGACATCTGAAGTAAGATTTAAAAAAGCCCAAATGTATAATCAAATATACCAGGTTTTTTGCAGATACGGTTCTATCCAACTGACTTCAGGCTAAATCAAGGCAGGTTTAAAAACAACTGTTTATCTTAGAGTGAGTTCTTTTCAGGCAATGAGTAAGAATCTAAAACTTTGCTTGACTAAATAAAGTTTTCTGTTAAAAAATGGGACACAGTTTCAAAAGATGTGTTGACAATAATAAAGCAGCAATACCAGACTTCATCTGTTCTAGATTCCATTTACGATATCCACAGGTTCTTGTTAACAACAGAAGTTTAACAGCAGTGTTGTTTTTTTTCTGTCTTTCATATTGTGACTATTTCCACAGCTCCTTCACCCACCTATTCTGCATGCCAAACACCAGAAACAAATTTACCTTCTCTTTCATTCTTTACTATTTATTCTCAGAGTATTTGTTGATTCCTAGCTCTATCACTTCTGCACAACTACATAGGATTGCACATCCCTGCACAAGAATGCAACAGCAGCTTTTCTAAAGCTTTTCCAGAAAAAACGTAGTTTTGACATGCAAAGACTCTCTTACAGACACTTTTCTTACACTTTCACTTACTGTTTATAAAGTTTACTTAATAATCTTGTCTCATTTTTCCAGAACAATCCTGTGGAACTTTCCCGCCTTATATTTTCAACACATAGAATACTGCTGGGTTTGTGGGCAAGACACACAGAATCAGAGTATCTTAAAGGTTGGAAGGGACCTTGCAAGATCATCAAGTGCAAACCCCTTGTCAGAGCAGCGTCACCTAGAGCAGGGCACACAGGAACTCATCCAGCTGGGTTAGAATGTCTCCAGAGAAGGAGACTCCACAGCCCACCTGGGCAGCCCCTGCCAGGGCTCCCTCACCTCAAGATGGAACAAATTCTTCCTTGTGTTTCTTTGGAATCTCTTCTGTTCCAGCTTGTCCCTGTTGCCCCTTGTCCTATCATTGGCCATCCCTGAGCACAGCCTGGCTCCAGCCTCCTGACACCCACCTTTTATGTATTTGTAAACATGAATGAGGTCACCCCTCAGTTTCCTCTTCTCCAAGCTCAAGAGCTCCAGCTCCCTCAGCCTTTCCTCATAAGGCAGATGCTCCACTCCATTATCTTTGTGGCCCTGCACTGAACTCTCTCCAGCAGCTCCCTGTCCTTCTGGAACTGGGCCCAGAACTGGACACAACTGATGTATTAACAATACACGAGACTAAGATAACGCTAATCAACCAACTCCAAACAGCTTATTAGAATTGTTGAAAAATCTTTTTCATAAATTATTTTTGTTTTCAAAATGAAAACAAAACAGCATCCTAAAGACACATTTCACTACAAACACCTGGTATTAGGTCTATACTGTTAAAATGTTCTGAATTTATTTTCATAAGGTCTTCATTTGGGAATTAATACAATAAGCCTTTATATCTTGTGCAGATTCTCATCTTTGCTACCTTTGAGGACACATCTAGAGCATTATTGACTTGACTGATAAGGAAGATCACAATTTCTCCTCACACTGGAATTCTTTTCATGTATTTTTTCCATGTTCATGATGAGTCAGTCATCTATTCTTCACACTGACCACGGAAAGGAACATGCTTTCTGATAATAACATATATGCTATTTTACATCTCAGAATCATCACTGCAACTCACAATGCTGTTGAAATTCAGTTAAAGTCAAAAGCTAGTTTGAATTGCGGTCAGCACTGGAAAAGAACAGTTAACAGTTAACTTGGAGCTTATTGCATAATCTTTTTGGCATTAGAAAAAAAAACCCAGACTGTATCAACCTTACATACTGTTCTGATCTCACTCACTGGATTTAAAGCCCAACATTTAGAAGTTTAAAGGTTTCATCTTATTTTTCTATTATTATTCTTATACAGACCACTGTACAGACTAACACAGGTGTTACCACAAAATAAAACCTCTTTTTTACCTTCAGAGGATTAAAAATTTTTATACAATAAACTGATACTTCCTTTACTTCAATTCAGGCTCAAGAAAAGTATTTCAGTTCCAGACAACTAGAAGTTTGCTTCTCTTAAGGATGGTAAGCTTCTAAATTCCTGTCTCAGATCAGTTTGCTCTATAATGCATCATTTTTTAGGTCCAATGACTACACATTCATCATTTCAAAGCCCTATGGTACATCTATTTGGAATTTGGCTCCAAACCCGACAACAAAGCAATATTTGGGAACCCTTTCACAAATGCTGTACACGCTCTGGTAACTAAGACTGGCTATATATTCTAAATATGCTAGGATTTGTGTTTCACATGTTATATAATGGTGTCAGTGCTGCACAGAAGCTACAAAAATACTGCAGGGCAGCATTGCAGACCAGAGGATGTGGAGAATTTGAATTCAAAGTGGGAGGAATAGGATGATGGGAAGAAATTGAGTTTACACCAATGCATATTGGCAACTAAACACATCAGCAGTGTTCCCTGGCATAAAACAGTAATAGATGAAAGGAAAATATGAAGAGAGAAATAATAACTGGATCACATAAATAAACAAACGTCTGGAACTTCAGCAGTGCTGCCCTGTAAAGATGTGTGTCTCCTATTTTTGTTCTGAAAGGAATGGAAAGGAATACAACAGTTAATTCCTTTAGCTCCCCATTAACCACAAAACCTTAATGTTCAGAGCAGCAGGAAAACATGCACCAAATAGGTTACCCCACATTCTCACCATTCACTCCAGCAGCCACCATCACAATCTTATCAAAAATCAAGGCAATTTATTCCAACTCCTGACTAACAGGCAGTGATTTGTTAGCCAGCCTGGTACCCATTCCAGATCTAGACAATCTAAAAGGAAAGCACTTGAAACACATTTCAGCAGTCAAAAGACACACCAATTCTGAAGACTAAAAACAGAAATGTAAATAACAAGGTTGTTTAAGGATAAAGCTATACATTTGTAAGTTGTTACTTAACACTACTGCATGGTGAGGCTGCCTTCCCACTGAAGCAGCTACTGCACAGTCCCTTAATTGCTATATGCTGAATGCAGCAGAAGTCTCTCACTAGTTAGACCTCTATGCTATAGTAAAACTGTAGCCTCAAAAGTACTCTTATATTGCATGTCAAGGCTAAGTCAGGACTCCAACTTGCTGGCAGTTCAAATTGTTAAAGCCATAAGATAGCCTTCATATCTCTCGTGGGTAGATTTTTCTCAGGACATCCTTCTGAGCTCAGTGATGCTGTCTCAGCAAGAAATGAGTAGCAACAGAGAAGCAGTTTAAATGGCTTCCCTGTCACTGATCAGCTGCACCTTCATCTGACACGAAGCAGGCTCCTCAGATGAGTGACAGCAGTGTCCTTTGGCACTGTTCCACAGCACAGGTCCCTGCCTCAGTATTTAACATCTATTTTAACTACCAAATCCACTCACATTTCCTCAGAAACTGGTAACAGGAATTTTTGGCTCACTATACAGTGTAAGATTAGCTCTGATGCAGGATAATTGCTTATTTCTTAGGAGGATAACTATTTAATATTTTTTATTATATGCAAAGATAGACCTGCAAGTGATGCAACAACCTAGTGAACTCACGAAACGCTGTGGTGCCATGTAATCCTCATTGCTAGCACTTGAGATGGATACAAGTTCAGTCAGACAGCACATTACATAAAAATGGTGTATTTCAGCATCTCCTGTTGCCTCAAATAATAGCAATAACCATGTAAAAAGGGGCCATCTATAATTACATAACATATCAGTGTGACATTACCTATCAACATGGCAAAGTTGAGAGCAGCAGTGATGTGGCTCAGTGAATGTGGCTCATGCTCTGTTCAGCTCACGTAACAAGAACAAGGAAAAAATACCTCCCATAAATTCCCCAAGAGTGATTATGAAAGAAGATTAAATCATGCATGAAGAACAGACTGAAAGGCTGGTGTGACAGTGTCTGTTCCCTCTCTCATTTTACCTTCATGAAGAGCTAATAGTTAGCCCTTAATTTTAATACCAAATAATTAAATTAGTGGTTTAGTTTGAAGGACAAATTTACCTTTATTTGAATTTAAAAGGATAAAGGAAAAAAAAACCCCAGTACTGCAAACATGAAAATTGTTTCTTATCACTATTTCAAGGTATACTTCTGGGGGACCACCTAAGCCCTAGAGCCCCATCAAAACAGGTTCAATGAGAGCAGGTTACTCATGGCTGTGGCCAGTTGAGCCTTGAGTACCTCCAGGGAAGGAACTCCATAACCTCTCTAAACAAACAATGCCAGTGTTTGCCCATCCTCACAGTAAAACATGTTTTCTTATGTTTCAATTGAATGTCTTGTGTTTCAGTTTGCTCTTCCTGCCTTTTTGCCTGTCACTTGGCACCAGTGCAAAGAGTTTGGCTCTATCTTTCTTAACTCCCTCTCATCAGGTATTTATACACATTGATAAGGTCCCCGCAAGTCTTCCTTTCTCCAGACCGAACAGTCCCATTCTTCCCAACCTCCACGTCAGAGATTAAGCCCCATCATCCAGGTCACTAATGACATGAAACAGCATTGGCTCCCCTGGGCTACACCATTAGTATCCACTTCCAGATGGACTTTGTTATCAGTACCCTCTGCTATCAGCAGTTCAGCCAGGTTTCAATTTCCCTCACTGTCCACTTTTCTGGTCCATACATACTTACATCAATTTTTCAATTCATTCTGAAGGACAGAGGATGCAAGTTAAAACTACAAACAAAACACTTATATTGTGCATAAATTCCCAGCCATGAGCAACTTGCACTGTTCATACAATATTAATCCTAGATACAAAAAACTTGTTAAAACTAATCAGAACAAAAATTGCTATTTCCTTCAGCCTCACAATCAATGGAAAAAGTGGGATAGCTACAGTAGAAGCAATATTTGAGGTAGGTAAATTTGGCTAGATTTATCTGTGCAATTAACATAAGTGGGACCAGAGCAAGAACTTTCAAATCATGAAAACATTAACTGAGGACTTTTAAAAGTTAATAATACCTTTCCATAAAGTCCTGCTCATGTGACTGAACAATACTGATTCTAAAGAGCCAAACACTAACATGTATGTCACATTTATGCATTACAGCTCATCAGCAATTCCACCATCAGAAGACAGGCCACTTGAGCTGTCTCATCTCCTAATCCACTTTTGTTCTCCAATTTGAACTCTTTGCTTTTGAAATAAGTAACCTACAGTTCAAGATTAAATAATTACAATGGAAGGTTGGATGTCTCATAATTTGAAAAATAGAAATACTTTCATAAAAACATCTGATTTCTAAATTACAACAGTTATGGCTGAATTGTAAAACAGGTAGACTTATCACATCACAGTCCAAAGAATGAACTCTGTCTTCCCATGACACTACAGATTAGACATAGTTGAGACTTCTTTAGCCTCAGTGTTTCCAGGTCAGAATCACAGAATCTTAAGGGCTGGAAGGGACCTCACAAGCTCATCCAGTGCAACCCCCCTGCCAGAGCAGGACCAGCTAGAGTAGGGCACACAGGAACTCATTCAGCTGGGTTTGAATGTCCCCAGAGGAGACTCCACAGCCCATCTGGGCAGCCTATTCCACTGAAATTTATAGACACAGATGTTTCTCTACATTTTCCCCAAAAGAGTCTTGGTAAATCTACTATCTACTTTATCTATCTGTATTTAGGGACATGTATTTTGTTTTTGATCAAAATCATTCACATGTTCCCTTAAAGCATCTAATCTAATGGGAACTGGGCTCCCAGATCTTTAAAGTTATATTTTCCATTTCCAAATCTGGACACTAATAAAAAAAATCTTCACTCTTTCCCTTTCATAGAGTGACTTTCACAGGGAACTGGCAATTGTTAGATTTCGACTAGTGCCATTCCAGCTTTGTTTAAGTGGAAGCAGAACTGTTGACAAGTAACCTACATAATCAAAATAATTAGATGTAGCAATTGTTATTAACTAACTTCAATTAACAGCCAATTTACTTTAAATACAGTCTAAGTACAAGGTTTCAGTTCAGGCTCATTATAAAGAAGCAGGAACACGTTTCTCCCCTACTACTTCATTAGAAGACAGACCAGAATGATAAATGTGCCATTTAGAAACCAAACTGATGACAATTAAGAACCGATTAACAGATTTGATAAATTTCTAATAATTTGTTCCATAGATTGGGCAAATTCTCACTATGTTTTCACAACCAACAAACAAGCTGAACAATATTTTTTCAAAGTGCAAAAGAGAAATTGCACTTAATTGCAGAATTGTAATTGGTAGCTCCGTAACGACAACGCAAACATCTGCTACCTTGTTTCAGATCTATTAAACTGAGGCTTCACTGCATGCTGGTATTAGACTGGCTTCATGAGCATTGCAGACATAGAAAACAGTGAGATGAGATGAACTGCATAATGTTGAGCTGATCAGACAGAGAAAATTTCATTTCAGGCAATGTCTGCAGCTTAAAAAGTGTATTTCAAAATTAGCCCCAATACTGGGGATTCACATGGTTTTTGCCAACATCAAAAGAATTGATGCATCTGTTTTAGGGCTGAAACCTCATCTTTTAGACTTTCAGTTACAGCAGTGATCTGCCTAGCAATTGTACATTTGGAAAACGTCCTTTAAGCCACTCTAATACTTGATTTAGTAATCTATCAAAAGCTTCCTTCCTAGCATCTCAAGATTTTCTCTCACCAGGGTTGTCTATGAAAACCTCATTTGATGTTTCTGAACACGTTCTGATTGAAACTCCAGTTCCATAACCTTCCTTACTTTGAATAACTAGTTAACTGTCAATTAAAATTAACCATATTTTTTCAAAAACACCTTTACTGCTAGTCTGAAGTGGACTTCAATCATGCTTTTTACCAGCCACTGTACACAAGTTTCAGTCACAAAGCTGTGAAATCATCTTTCATACGAGGAAAGGCTGCGGGACCTGGGGCTGTTTAGTCTGGAGAAGAGGAGACTGAGGGGGCATCTTATTAACATTTACCAATATCTCAATGGCGGATGTCAGGAGGTTGAGGCAGCACTTTTTTCTATGGTATCTAGCACCAGGACAAGGGGTGATGGGATGAAGCTGGAACACAAAAAGTTCCATTTAAATATAAGAAAAAGCTATTTCAGTGTTTCAGTGAGGGAGCCCTGGGCAGCCTGGGCCAGGGAGGGTGTGGAAGCTCCTTCCTTGGAAGGCTTCAAGACTCGTCTGGACACATTCCTGTGTGACCTGATCTAGGTGAACCTGCTTCTGCAGGGGATTGGACTGGATGATATCTAGTGGTCCCTTCCAACCCTGCCATTCTACGATTCTATGGTTTGTACAGTTTAAGGGACTAAATTTTATAAATGCAAAGCAACTCTAGCCACATGAAACACAGCCCATCATTATTATAGATCTTCTCTGTTACTAGTACTTATTTCCAGAGTAAGGAAAAGGGTTCTACAAGAATCAGTTTCCAAAACTCATCTAAAAGCACTAACAGCACCTATTTTCCTTCTTGTACAAAATATACTCCTCTTTATTCTAGCATGTATCAGTTTAAATTAATCTTCATTGGGTTTTGATTAGTTTGAGGTCGGTTTTTGGGGGGGAAGCAAATGAATGACTTCATATGTATGCAATATTTTCTCATAAGAATTTTTTTGCATGTCTGGTGAGGTCATGTTTGAGAAGCATTTCAAACTGAGGCCTCTGGCCAGTGCCTTTCCTTGTCAGTATACTAAGCATGGTGCCTTTGCTGGGCAGAACAGCAGACTGTGAGACTGCAGCCAATTTTTATCTGGTTATTCATTCAGAAGGAAATAGGACAGGAATGATGGAGAGGCTGAACATCCTGTCCTCTTTGCAGGAAAATTGACACAGAAAAACTTGTCTCTCATCTCTTCCAAATACATAGGCCCTGGCAAACCAGCACTGAGCTCTGCAAACCCTCCTCCTTTGTACTGGTGGGACGTGTAAGGTAACTTAATTTTCTGCTCCCTTGAATAAGTAGAAGGCACAGAAACATAACAGCAGCATAAGAAATTAGCAAGGGAACTCTTTCATATGCTCAATACCTTCATTCAGTATTATGAACAATGAGCTACATCTTCTGCCCAACACTCATTTGTAATTTCAGATGGAAATTAAGTCCCCCTGCCTCCACCAGGACTTGCCAGGAGCCAGCCATACTTCTTTGCTCTGTGTGTTTGCACTTACACACAAGAGAGGTTTGTAGTAGTACTTACTAAAGTTGCCCTACACGTTTGAAACTGCCTTCAAGAAGCTTAGTTTTTTTTCATCCAAGGTGCTTGCCAAAACAGATCTGTCATTTCTTCAGTGATGCTAAGGAATAGTATAGTTTTGAGTACATTAAAATAACTCAAGCAACCTTTCCTCTGAAAATTTTCCATTTCTTCTGCTAGACTCCAGCTGGGAAAAGGATTTGATGTAACGGGTGCCTTCTGCCTTCCGTCCATCAAAGTCATATGCCCCTGAGAAAACAGATCCATCAAAGACATATGCTTTTGAGAAGTCTGTGCCCCTTGCAGTTTGCTCAGAATCTGTGGCTACAGTTCTTCAGAACCTCATCCACTCTAGAGATTTTTCTGCCTTATCTGTCGCCATATCTAAAAGCAGCAAGGCCATCATTTTTGGACACACTCCCACATTCGCCCTAATACTACTCTGCCCTGCTGAGGCCTCATCTGGAGTCCTGTGTCCAGTTCTGGGCTCCCCAGCTCAAGAGGGACAGGGAACTGCTGGAGAGAGGCCAGTGCAGGGACATCAAGATGATTAGGGGACTGGAGCATCTTCCTGATGAGGAAAGCTGCGGGACCTGGGGCTGTTTAGTCTGGAGGAGAGGAGACTGAGGAGGGATCTTATTAACATTTACAAATATCTAAATGGTGGGTGTCAGGAGGTTGGGGCAGCACTTTTTTCTATGGTAGCTAGCAACAGGACAAGGGGTGATGGGATGAAGATGCAACACAAAAAGTTCCACTTAAATATAAGGAAAAACTCTTTCAGTGTTTCAGTGAGGGAGCCCTGGCCCAGGCTGCCCAGGGAGGATGTGGAGGCTCCTTCCTTGGAGGGCTTCAAGACCCACCTGGACAGGTTCCTGTGTGACCGACCTAACCTAGGTGAACCTGCTTCTGCATGGGGGTTGGACTGGATGATGTCTAGAGGTCCCTTCCAGCCCTGCCATTCTATGATTCTATGAAAAGAAATAATAGTATTCTGCTTACATTAACAGAAATATAATAAATCTTAAGTGCAATTTCACTCATAAAGAACAGCAACACCAAGTCAATTTAAAGTCTTTTTCAAGACTTTAAAGTAAGTCCTGCACATTTATTGCTCTGAAATTAGCAAGATGTTCTGTGTCACATAGTGCATGGCTGATCTGTTGTGTTTCAGGCATGGTACCAGTTGAGGGTTTTTTTGGGGGGTTCAGGGATTTTTTTTTTTCCCCAGAGGAATAAATAACATTGGACCTCTGAGAGTAAAAAATAAAACCTTAATAAAATTACATGTAATATATTTATGTAACGTGTCTGAAAACAAAACCCTCATGTCACCCTTCTTTATGAGGTGATTCACCCACCCCATTGTCTCCTAATATGGCTGTTTGGGTATCTTTGATTGTAAAACCCCTATCATTTCCTATACAATTCATATTAAATTATAGCCTTGGAAGTTATCATCTCCCTGTTTCTGATCCTAGAGAACACACAGAAAACCTGCATTCAAACAGATGTGCCTAAAGTAAGCAGTTTGCCCTCACTCATGTGAAAACGAAAGCTCTCATCAGGAAAACATGCTCCCTGATAATACCCCTGCAAAGTGTTAACAGTACATTCTAACAAGCATATCAATTAGCTCCAAGATGTGATGACTTTATCAGTAGGATATCATATGGGCTTAAAAATATATGCCCAACCAATTAAAAAATATGATCTTAAAAGTAACCATATGACAAGAAGCAATATTTGTGTATCTAGATGAAAATACGTTGGAATATCTTGCAGGAAACGTTGACTTTTAAAGCCTGCATTCACCAATAGGTGTATTTGGAAAGAGCTGGCAGTCATCCCTGTTAAAGTGAGTCATCTTATGCCAGGTATGAGTGGTAAGCAAGAACATGAAAGTTAAAATAATAGAAAAGAAAGCACTATAAAAGGTAATAGGAAAAGCATTTGTTGCATCATAGCAAGTTAGAAGTCAAATTTGCTCATTTTCATACAAGCAAGCATTGGTGGGGAGGGGGAGGCTAATGTGGTAAACGATATTGTACTAACAAAAAGCTTCCAAGTGACTGTCAATCCTTTTTATATCTTGCAGAGATTACTTATTCGAAAGGAATAAATGGTGTCTACAGTCACCAAGCTGTGACGACAAAGAAGGCCAGTATGAAGGAGGTTTTTATTACCTTGTTTTCTTTCACATGAAGAAAGAAAACATAATTGAAGAAGAAATATCATTTACTTGATTACAAACTTCCATCTAGTATGAGAATAATTTGTCATGCTGCATTACACAGTGCATGATCATTTTACTTCTCCATTGTCCCATCCTACGTTCATTTGCTGCTGAGGCAGGACAGTCACCCTCTTCTTTGACAGAAAAGAAGACTGGGAACCAAGGAAAAGAGTTGTTAGGAGCTGCAGTTCTCCTGTTGCCAAGTTCATTACAGCTTACTGTAAATGGAGAACTTCACTAAAACAAACTAGCTCCCTCTGAGCACATTTATCTCACCTCTACCTATAATGCTTCTGCCACATTGTGGGAAAACTTGCCTTGTCTCTGACAACCTGGCCACTCATGAAAATATGCAACCTTCCAGGGCTTCACAATGTCAACAAACAGATTTACAGGCCAGCCTTGCTCTGATTTCTGCTCCCTAATCCTCTCTGCTTAGGTAAATCTATCCCACAGACAACTGTCCAGACGCTTTCTGGGCAGCTGATTTCATTCTACCCCTCTCAAAAAAAGGAGACTTCATCAAAAGAAAAGACCTTTTGCTAGCAAGATAAAGCTCCTGTACCCCAACAGCAGAAAGCAAAAACAGGGATAATAACATGTCCAATGTTTTACATATTGAAGTATTTTTTTTCTAAACAGTTACTTCAATTAATAACTCAGTAGCTAATTTAGTGTGAAAACTATATTAGTACCTCTTATTATATAAAACTTGAATGGCAAGTGATGTATGAAGATCGTTACTCTTTGCTAATTACTATTCCTAGGAGAGACAAATCACCACGTGATCTATTATCTCTAATAATTATTACACAGTCATAATATGCATGGTGTAGGTTGCTTTTTACCTTCCCAGCTTATTCTGAGAAATGCTTACAAAGGAAAAAGTTTTAAAGACGATATTGTTGGGGATATTCTTTTTTTGGTGATGATTGTCTTGCTTATATATAGAAAGATGCTTTGGTCTGCATTGGCTGGTCCCATCTATAATGTATATCTACATTATACAGCTGTATAACACTGGGAACAAATCACAGAAAATGAGATAAAGAGATGAATTTATCTATAGAGGTAATGCCTATGAAGCAAAAACACTCACCAAATACACAGATTTTTATAAATCAATTCAATCTCACTTCAATCAAATCAATTTTTTGTTATTAGGATTTTAAAAGGCACAAAAGCAGCATTTGGCTGCAGATTCATAAATGCTCCAGACAAGATTTTAGTGCCGTTACCAGAGCATTTCCAAAACAAGAGCATACACAAATGTCACAACCTTCCACTAGCAAACTGATATCCTGAAAACAGCCAATAAGAGATGTACAGTATTATCCTCAAGTCACTTGACTCATAAGACAACTTTACTGACCTAAATCCAACCCTGCTGAGCTGGAAGATGCCACCCTGAAAATCATGCACGGATTTGCCACACGATTTTCTGCAAAGCAGATTTTCCTCCATGTTTCTCCTCATATCAGGTATTTAGGAGCTTTTAGTACCCCTAAGATTGCAGAACACAAACTGGAAAGCCTGGAGAAGAGCTTCATGATTTCATACAAATCCACTTGCTCTTTTTCAGACATAAAAAACCCCCAAACCTATCTTTGAATGCTTACAGCAGTCCATTAATTTGTAGCTGAGAATCCTCCTCTCAGTACATTTTTCTATCACATTTTCTGGATGGCTTTAAGTACACCAGAAGCAGAGGATTTTGTCATTCCTGATGTATTCCTCAGTGACAACGTAGGAAGAAGACTCAAGCCTGTTGTTCCTTCCTCTTGCTTCCCTTATCCAAAGCCCAATGACAAGCCAGTCCATTGTCATCACATGGGCTAAGATGCAAAAATTCACTGCAGGTATGTTTCTCTCAGTATTATTATGGAAGGATAAAATCTTCCATAGATCTATTCTTACATTAAATGGCTGTCAAACAGTACTCCTCCTCCTCCCCATCCTTAACCTCAAAACACAAATTACTGAAAGGCTGACACATTATCTAGAGGTGGAACTGATTTTTGAGCAATGCCTGAGGAAAGAAAGCAGAGGTAAAAAAACTCATTATGCAGGATGGTCTCTGCTCAGATTGTCCCCAAAATACACTCGAACCCTTCTATACCAAAATTACTAGTGCAAACCTCCCTGTGGACAGAGCTTTCAATGCTGTGTGAAGAAAATGTGATGCAGTAGAATAGGGAAAGAATAATACATGCAGACTCTGCTGCTACCACGTTATCATAATCTGTCCTCCTTCTGTTCCAGTTTTACCTTTTTTTTCCCCTTCATGTGCCCTCATTGTGACATTCTGTTTTCTGGAGCTCTCATTCCTTCTTCCACTGCCTCTTCTTCCCCAAAGCTGACTTGCTTTCTTAGAGGCAAGTCAACCTTGATTGATGACTTCACTGTCTCTCTGAAAAGCGACTGACTTTTTTCACAGACTTAAACAACTCGAGCTGCTAGTTATATTTTGCAGCGTAATGTTAATGGCAGGGAACCACAGAAGGAATAGAACAGAATTTAGGCCAGGTCATTTTCTTGGGTTGTCATTTAATGTTATCATAAATGAGAGCTATTCTCAATCTATTCTTATTTTTTTTACCACTTCTTTCCCTATTTCTAGCATACCTGTTTGTGTTGAGGTGTTTAGAGGTATCTATTTTAGCTTGCAGCATTGTTAGTAGCAGCAGGTGAACTCATGAGAGTGAAATAAGAGATCTGCTGAATCTTTATGGACAGTAAAACAAATAGTAATGCTTATCTGTATTTTAACCCAAAAAAAACCAAGAAATTGAAAACAGATCTTAAGAAAACCCTACATGACAGTAAAAATATCTTTCCAATTTCAAATGTCAAAATAACTAAAAGGTAGTTTGGAGGATACAAGCCACATTCTCATGATTCTCCTTTACTAAAGAAGAGAATTCTAGTGACATCCAGTAGCAGTTCCATTTAAGCATGACTGCCCTTGGCAGACAGCTCCAATAATGTAGAGGCTCTTCTGCTGATGCCTCAGGAAATACAAATTCTGATAATCTATTGACAGATGTGGCATAATCTGATCAATTTGGTTTTGAGCCTGCTGTAAAGCTGAAATAAACAATCTTTCCTAAACAGTCAGGTTCTTGTTCTTCCATTCCATTTTGAAAACAAGACTTCATATAAATTCACAGGCATCTATATCTGTAAAGCAGCTATTTTTTCCCATTACTTTTACCATTTTGTGCTTGTAGAAAGTAATTTCTTCTTATGTTTTTCATATATTACAGGTTACCTGCCTGCTCTGCCAGCCTCCCTCCATCCCCTCAAGAAAATATAAAGTACATTCATTCCACTAATCAGTACCAGACAATTAGTCAACATTTGTTCTGACCAGTAAAATTCAGTGCCAAAATCTTTTCAACTGCTTTCAGTATACAGAAGTCAAAAACTTTGTTCCACTTATAAGACTGTTCATTATAAGTTCAGGAAAAAAGTAATTACACACAACAAGAAGGTGAATTAACACCTTCCTTCCTCAATTTTGATGGCTGTGTCTGTGGTGCTTCTCCATCTCACTGGCTGCACCCAGCACCTCTGCAGCCAGCCTGCATCCTCAGCATCCTTCTCCCAGGGAGGGTAATCACTGCTTTTCCCCAGAAAAAAAAGACTCCTCTCAGGGAAGTAAGTGGGGAATCCCTATTTCTCCCTGTTGGGGTTATTCAGGGCCCTCCAAGCCATCCCTGCAGCCTTCAGAAAGGTCTGGACAAATACACAGGAAAAACACTCATCTAGGGGTACATTTGGAATGGAGCTGTAATTTGGGTACTGGCATCAACTTTGGTAACTTCAGTGTTTTCTTAGATAGATGTTCTAGACTCATATGCTCATAAATAGGAAACTGCTTTCTCTGTTCTGGCTGCAATGATGTTGTCTACATTTATGTTCAAAAAAAAAGAAAAGTTTTTTACCTTCATTTGTCCATTTTGGTTTTATCCAACAGAGGCCTTTGTCTTACAAAAGTTTTACTAGGTGTCATTCATTACCTGACCAACGTTTGCTAACATATAGACTAACATCTGTCTACTTTATGCCCTAAGCTGGCAGAAGCTGTTGAAGACGGTGAATATTTTTATCTGTGACAACTCTGTTTCATTTCCTTGGGGGATGCTGCTACATTACAGAACCACAGAATTGTTTCTGTTGGCAGAGCCCTTTAAGCTCAAGGAGTGCAGCCTTTTTTCCCAGCCCTATCAAACACTAGACCATTTCCCTCAGTGCAACATCCACCTAGCTGTGAAATCCCTCCAGGGGTGGTGACTCCAGCACCTCCCTGGGCAGCCCCTTCCAATGCCTGACAGCCCTGGCAGCAAAGAAATTCCTCCTCACATCCAGTCTCAACCTCCCATGGAGCAACTTGAGGCTGTTTCCTCTTGTTCTGTTGCTTGTTACCAGGGAGAACAGACCAACCCCCACCTGGCTACAACTTCCTTTCAGGTAGTTGTGGTAAGTGAGAAGGTCTCCCCTGAGCCTTCTTTTCTCCAGGCTGAGCAGCCCCAGATCCCTCAGCCCTTCCCCATCTGAGACGTGCTCCAAATCCTTCCCTAGCTTGGTACCCACCTCTGGATCCTCTCCAGCACCTCCGTGACCTTCTTGTAGAGAACAGCATTTGAGGTGCAGCCTCCCCAAAGCCAAATCCAGGGGAATGATCACCTTCAACCTCCCCTGGCACGACTTGAGGACATTTCCTCTTGTTCTATTGCTTGGTGTTCCAATGCAGTAAATGATACTCTAGATCATCAGAACTGTAAAAAGTCTTCCTGGTGCAGATCCAGATATTCACCTAATAAAACCCTAAGTAGCTTTCTTGCTCCCTGGGCACCTATCAAGGATCAAATTAAATGCTTGTGTTAGAGCCTAACAATAACAGGTTCAGCTGGATCTTTTCCACTGGTGCTGAAAATCACTCAACTAAATACTAATTGTGATTTCTTCTTAATAAGAACACATTATGCCCACATGACAAGCATATCATCTATGCCCTCTGATGGCGTTCAGGAGATTAGAAGAAGAAATTCTTTTCTAATTAAGACCAAATTTCTGCAAGCAAGAGCTCAACAGAACAGCTCAAATCACTAATTTTGGTATTTGGAGTCTTTATTTTGAAGATCAATGTACTTCTGCTCCAAGTGCAATCAAAGTATTCCCAAAAGGCAAATTGTGTTTTCAGACTAAAACAGTCTTTACAGCCCTTGTCACAGCTGACATGCAAAAATATATGGTCTCATTTTTATTTCAACGTAGCAAAGCTGCCTAAAACATAAATACTGAAAAAGAAAGTTTTTTTTTCTGGAGAACAGCTTCACACAACCAGCATAAAAGCAGCATTTAATTTGCTCTGAAGCTATTGGAATGCAAAATCGGACCACCCAGTAACATAATCCTTGGAAAGCATTAAAAAGAACCATATTTAATGATGCTATTGTTCAGTTGGAATAATTTGTGTTTAATTTCTCAGGGAAATTCTAATCTTTTATCTCAAGCAGTGACATTATTCTCTTTTTATATTTTTATCAATGGTTCAATTGCCCCTTAATCAAAAGACAATGCAAGTGGGAATATTTCTCATTCAGCAGAGCATCTTGACTAATTTTATGGTCCCATATGTGATCATTCTGAACAGAAGTTCATACGAAGCACAATTTACAGCACATGCATAACTAGATGACTAAAAATGGAATATGTGAAATTCAGTCTTGGAGACATAACACTTCTATGCCCTTTGGGTTTGAGCTGATTTTCACAATTTGAATAAAATCTGCTCTAAGAAGGAGTGAGCAAGTATATATTCAATAATAGCAGCCAGAAGATTAATTCTGTGTACTGCATCCTGGAAGCAACTCCCTTATCTAATTTTTACTGCATTTATTTACGATTCTAAATGAACGAGGGCCATGGAACAATACCTTTTATCTTAAACTTTAGCTTAAGCTTGTTACAGATAATGAGTAACATGAACTCCTCTGATTTAAGAGTTGCTATTCTCATGGGGTCCATACTGCAAGGCTTGATCTCACAATGCCGTTATAAAAGCTAAAAATATCACCACTACATTTTAATACTGGTAAGTTCAAGGAATCATCTAACATGCATCTAGCGCAAAGGTGGTTTCCAGAGGACTTCACCCATGTATCAGTTTTACAGAGGATTGGTCTCTGTGCAAAGTGAAAGAAAAACCGAAATGGTGAGATACTGACTCTTTTTAACAGGCACACACGTAATAAACTTCAATGAGAAGCAACGAAGTCAAGCCAGAGTAACTGTAAGTATGAGACCAAAGTGAAATTTTGGGACTACCACTGTGTCATAGTTTAGCAAGGAGCAGCTTTTGCTTGGTAACAGGGGGAGCGGGTTGCAGTGCAGACTCTCCACTGGCTCCTAGGGTCAGACCCAGCTCCAGCCCAATCTGGCGCCTCTGCCAGCACTATTTAGGGAGGGAATTTGAAGTGCTGGCAGGAGGTGTAAGAGTGGTACAAGATGGAGGCAACCACACGGACCCCAGAGTCAGAGCAGGAGGAAGGAAGGAGGAGTATAGAGCAGAGACCCCTCTGCAAGTCGTGGTGAGAGCAGCTGTGCCCCTGCAGCCCATGGAGGGCAATGGCAGGACTGAGAGCCAGCAGCAGCAGCAGCTCCGTGTGAGTGAGCCCAGACGGGCAGAGACTGTGTGAGGAGGGGCCATGGCACAGAACATGCTGGAGCCTGCGGGCCCAGAGCAGCCCCACACGAGAGGCAGAGAGGAGCTGCCGTCTTTGGGACAAATGTGCATCGGTGCAGCCCATGCAGGGCTGTGTGTGTGTGTGTAGTACCCCACGGACTTGCAAGGAGGACTGGTGCGGAGCCACCTGCCCTGAGGTTAGACAAACGGCAGAAGCCATCAGGAACAGACTGACTGAAACCCCCACTCCCTGCCCCCCTGGGCCGTTCAGGGGGACGGAGGTAAAAACACGGGGATCAGGGCTCTGAGCCCGGGCAGAGGGGAGGAGTGGGGAGCAGGTGGTCTGAAAGGGCTGGTCGGACTCTTCATCTTTGTACCATTCTGTATTGGTTTGTTTTGGTTCTGTTTTGGGGTTTTATGGTTTTGCTTTAGTTGCTATTGTATTAAATTATTTTCTGTTTTCTTCCCCAAGCCGAGCAGCCTGGTCTGTTTTGTCCTGCACCTTAAGCAGCAATTAAGCTCTCCCTGCCCATTAGCAATCCTCAGGTCTTTGGTACTTGAGGCTAATCGTGGTCTTTTGTTCCCTGATGGGCCTAAACCTCGACACACTGAGCAGATTTTTTTTCAGTCAAATATAACTATTACCACAAAAGAAAGATAGAACATTAAACTTAATATTGCAGAGGCATCATTGCGGAGAGTCTGATGCCCTGCCATGCCTCACTCAGGAACCTGGACCCGTTCTGAGATTCAGACAGCACAAACTGGTGTGGAAGTCGACCAGAAACACTTTGTTACTGTTTTCAGTCTCAGGCACTCAAAATGAACATCAAAATATGAAACAGCTGAAGCACAGCTGCCACTGAGTCTTGCTCTGACATTCATATCTGACTTAAGTACCAATCAATCTGCCTGCCCTCTGCCTTATTGTTTCCTAGGAAGGAGGAAAATTCTGTCAACATTGGTATCATTCTCTCCAAGACCTCTCAAAATCAAACTCCATAGTGACAGAGCTAATGCTGGTGACTAACATTACCATTACAGCAGATACAGAGAGACCAGTTTATACAGCTACCTATTCTCCTTCATCCCAGTTGGTCTCTACTACCTTGTCTTAACCCCAGACTGTGTGTTGAGGCTGCCTGATTCCATTTCTCTTTCTACAGAAGGAAATGTGTGACCTCACTTAGGCTGTAACAATATTAAAATAAGTAAGATGTATTTTCCTCTCCCCAACAATCAAATGTGATATTGCTTTGTGAAAGCATGATTTACCCAGCAATAGCAAAACATTCTTACTCATTTACCAATGCACAAACTAGATTTCAAAAAGCCTCTGACATAAATTATCTACACTGAGCTCTTATGTAGTATTTACACTGAACCACCTGAAAACTGAAGGCATATCCTTCATTTTGGCTACTCTGGTGTGATTTTTGACCTGGACAGGCCATAGGAAAGAGAATTAGATCCAGGATTCAGATGGGAACTGGTGCTGTTAGCTGGATGCTCACAGCTGAAATTGGTGCTTAGCTGAGGGAACTCTGCTCTTCAAGGGTATCCGAATTCAAAACCAAAGGGCTAGCTCCAAATTTCAGCTGACTAGAGTCACAGAAGTCATGCACTCACGTTGCTGGTTAATTTCAGCTGGAAGGTGGCAACTAATAGTAAATTTCTTAGCTGATGGAGGGCTTGTGTGATTCCCTGGCCACTCTCTCTTGATGTAGGAAGGTGATGTAGGAAGCAGCTCGAGCTGCCTCTGGGGCTGGTTCTCCCCATATTTCCCTTTCCATAGAGCTTCCAGAGAGAACAGAACAGTGAGTGCATCACAGCACAGATGGCTGACACAAGGGAGTCTAAACTGTGACTTGGTTTCAGACACTAGCCCAGGTGAAATGATCCTCAAGAGCATTCAAAGGAAAATACCTTCACTACAAACATGCTTCGCATCAAGCTTCTCTAAACATCCTTCTTCCAAGTGCTGACTGTTACTCATAGTCAGTTACTTACGTATCAGGAATTAAAGGAAATACATGCTGCAGTAGTATTTCACTAATTGTTTTCTGTGGTTGCCTTTGGAAAGATCAGTTTTAAACAAGCGTGAAGCGCATGCAAGACTGATTCACATAGTTCAGAGGAGAGCTATAAAAAGGACAACCTATAAATGCACAGGGTAAAAGCAACGGGTTTTGTTCTGCAAGGTGAAGATTAAACTTGACCTTTCAAAGAACAAATCTATTGGAATTCCAAACATTTCTGACCTCTTAATTAGCTCTGTACAGAAGAATCTAATACCACAAGCAAATTTCCATTTTACTCTCTGATACAGACTGAATGAAGTACTTCTGGATATAATTTACTTGAAACCATAATGACTGAAGATTGTTAACCTCACTAATTTAACCAATCCAATTTGTCCTATCTGAGAATTAATTGGGAGTTCTCAGACACACAAAAATAATTTGACACACAGGAAGTCTCAGGGAAAGCTAGTTGTGTTAGCAAACTTACCTCAACCTGGGCCACCTCAATCTAACACAGCAGGAGGTTTGTAAATGCAGTGGTATTTTCTTGTACTTATAAATACATCCCTACCCTTAAAAGAAAATATATAGCTTTTACAGCACCTGCTCACGTTTTGAGGATCTCAACAGTATTTAACACTTCATAATCAAACAGAGGACGTTAAGGAATCGACATTAACATAAAAAAATGACAACTCCCCTCTGCTATGTTTCATTTTATTGACAGAAAAAGCCTCTACTTACCAGGATTTTGGTAGTGTAAGCACTATTGATAGCAATTGCATTGACCAGCAACTCCAGGGTTTTGGCAGGTACAGAATCTGGGTCAGGGATCTCTTTGTAGTGGACGTCACCAACGTAGGCTTGGACGACCGTCATCCGGTTGGTCGTCAGCGTCCCTGTTTTGTCAGAGCAGATGGCTGTAGCGTTACCCATCGTTTCACAAGCATCCAAGTGACGGACCAGATTGTTATCCTTCATCATTTTCTGAGGAAAAAAAGCCAAGTGAAAAATAAACCCTTCAAGATTTGCTTTGACAGATGTTTCACTTCAGTTGAAACAGTTGTTACAAACAGTAAAAAAACCATGAGTTTAGTCTAGTTCCTGAGAACATCATGCTCGCTAAACTTCCATCAGGGCCAATAAATCAAGCCCTAGTTACAGACACCCAAACAGCAACTAGGTGGGACCTGCTTCTGCAGGGGGGTAGGACTAGATGATCTCTAAAGGTCCCTTCCAACCCTGCCATTCTGTGATTCTAACTGTCCCTGAAGTAATGTTGCCTTTGATAAATCAAGATAGGTTCAAGTATTTTTTGGAGGATGTTTAACACCTAGAACAACAAAGAACAGCTAAAGAAACTGAAAATACTAGGATTTTTTTAAACAATACCATTATAGTAAAAAGTAGACCTTTTTTAATACTATTTCTAATTCTAGTGTTGTCCTGCAGCACTCAGAGCAACTATAGCTTGTGAACAAAACTAATGAATCCCAAACAAACAAACAAAAAAGCAACACCCGCACCCATTTAAAAAACCCCAACAGAGCAGATAAGATGCAGAGTCATTCTGGAAATGCATGTTAGCTTTGTTTATATGTTTTCAGTATTAAAAAAACATTCTGTGGCCAATCACCTGACCCTCACCATCAGGTACTATCTTGTACTCACGGGGCACAGTACAACCAGTTGTACACAAAGCTGTATTGCAGGTTGATGCTGCAATAGACAGCCATGCATGTGCTGTAGAGTACAAGGAGAACTGGAAAATGCATTAAAAGCAGCTACAGTCTTTATTAGCAACATCGCCTGCTTGAAGAACACTAATAATAATGATATTAGGCTGCACATAAACCAAGCTTTTCCTTTCGAATGTTCATATGGCCATTTGTTTACACACTAAATGAAAATAAACTTTACAAAAATCTTCATCTAAGATTCTCAGAATGTTTAAATAAGGCCCATCTGGCTAAACTGCTAAAGCAATCTGAGAATACTCTTAGACAATGGAGTAAACCACAAGTCTGGGATTTTAAATCCTCTTTAACTTCCTAATAGAATAATTTACATTGGCTGCAATGAACTGCAACTGCATTTAAGAAAAGGACACGAAAGCTCCAGTGAAACTCCAGTTTCTTTGAAAATTATTCCTGAAAAACTTCAAATCTTTCTCAAAACTTTGTACTGTTACACAAGCAAATGTGAAGAAAAAGTTATTCTGTATCAAAAGATTTGAGCTAATAGTTAACTCTGCTCAGTACATTTCTTGGTCACCTTGCAAACTAAGTAGGTATTTCTGTTGTTTGATATTCCTGCACAGTGCAGCTCATGTGTGTTAGGACACATATGTATTTGTGTCTTTGTCACTTGAAAAAAATTTCACTGTCCTGACAGAGGACATTAATTTCCAGGTCAATTTTCATCACATCTGATAAAAATCTGAAGAGTAACTCACTAGTAAAGTCAGCCAAACAGCGTTTTGTTTTTTTTTTTTTTTCCTCACAGAATTACTTTTAATGTTTCTTACCTTTACAGAATAAGCCAGAGAAATTGTGACGGCAAGTGGAAGTCCCTCAGGAACAGCCACCACAAGTACAGTAACACCAATAATGAAGAACTTCACAAAATACTGAACGTAGACAGGAGTGCACTCAGGCAACCACTGCTTCTTGTTGACCACAAACGTGTCAATGGCAAAATATAGTACCAAAATTATTACAGTGATGGCAGACATCACCAAACCTGAAAACAGAAATAACCGATTACTAGAAAACAAAACACAATTAAAACCATGTGCAGTTAGAAGTCTACATTTGAATTTGATATGAAATCATTTTCTTACTCTGTCATATTTCACCAGTACCAATAATGGTGATAATGATACATTTTTACAGCCATACATTCCAGTGAGTAAGGTAACACTGAATTCTACAGAACAGCTGAATCATAATGCATTCATTTTTAAATACCATCTTCCTGCTGCCTTTAAAATAATCCAGTCAGTCTTGTCCAACAGGAGACAGTTTAAGCTTAAAAATAGCTTAAGCTGCTTTTTAGTGTAGTACCTTACTTTAGCCAGTACAAAATTTCTGTGTCCTTTTAACCTCCACCTTTTACAAGTCACCAGTCTACCCATATTCAAACATTCGTCTTTCTTTAAAATAAGCTCATCTTGAGGTGCTTGTGCAAAGGAGTCATCTGCAGTTTATCTTGTTGTATAAAGCATTTTAGAAAAGCCCTACTGGCATGGCTGCTGAATACAGTGAGGCAATACTGCAGAGTTGTCCACAGAACAGTTTCTAACTGTTTTTCTTGAAAATGTGATAAATACTAGAGTTTCCAAGGTCTCCCTTTTCAAAGGGACATACTTTTACGAGGAGTGGCTCGAACTAGGTACAACACTAACAAGTATAGTGCAAGAGATCCCATGGAAGTCACAAAAGACTTAAGATGCTCTTCCAGTGATAGACTTTGCTAAGATAGCATTCCTCTTCCACAATTTTGGATTTGTGTATGCAAGTCAAAACTCCATTAGAACACCTGTTTTGCCTTGCTATGTATGACTACTGCTCTTTGGCACGTTTCTATGAAGCAGTTCAAAAGAAATTACTTTTTCTCTAATGAGATCATACAGTAGAAGAAGAATGCTGTGAATTTCACATCTTGACTCAAGGTAAAACAATAATAGAACTGGGAAACTGAAGCACGCTAAGGTTGACAGGAAAAAGATGAGTGTGGGGGGATGGTTAAATGCCAGAGGATAAAGGAAAATCCATCAAATTATTGTACAGGCAAATACTCCTGACAATGCAAGACATCCCCATAGATTGCCCAATGACAAAGAAAAACCAAATGAGCCAATGATTAATTAATTTAATTCATATTACTTGCCACATTATGTTTAGAAATCCCTAAACAATTACTTCAAAAGTGATATTCACACGCTTGCTGAAATACCAGGGTAATAGTCAGAAGGCAATATAGAAATGTACTTATTCTAAGAAATTATTGATCATGAGAAATGAAGTGGTTTTAGATCAATGCATATACCTTTGTACAACTAGGAAGAAAATAGAGAAGCTTGAGGAACAGGAAGCTTGCTGGCTGAACATGAGCTAGCAGAGTGCCCAGGAAGCAAGGGCATCCTTGCCTGGATCGGGAACAGTGTTGTTCGCAGGAGCAGGGAGCCGATCATTCCCCTGGACTCCGCTTTGGGGAGGCTGCACCTCGAATCCTGTGTCCAGTTCTGGGCCCCTCTCTATCAGAAGGACATGGAGGTGCTGGAAAGGATCCAGAACTGGGCTACCAAGCTAGGAAATGATTTGGAGCACGTCTCAGATGAGAAAGGGCTGAGGGATCTGGGGTTGTTGAGCCTGCAGAAAAGAAGGCTAAAGGGAGACCTCACTCTCTGCAACTACCTGAAGAGAAGCTGTAGCCAGGTGGGGGTTGGTCTGTTCTCCCTGGTAACAAGCAATGGAACAAGAGGAAACAGCCTCAAGTTGCTCCATGGGAGGTTGAGACTGGATGTAAGGAGGAATTTCTTTGCTGCCAGGGCTGTCAGGCATTGGAAGGGGCTGCCCAGGGAGGTGCTGGAGTCACCGTCCCTGGAGGGGTTTTAGAGCTGGGTGGGTGTTGCACTGAGGGCAATGGGCTGGTGGGTGATAGGGCTGGGACAGAGGCTGCCCTCCATGAGCTTCAAGGTCTCTTCCAGCTGAAACCTTTTATATAATATAAAACTGGGCAAAGCATGAAATTGGATACTAAGGAGATGATAACCACAGATTCCAAGACATGCACTGTTCATGCAGATAGGTGGAAATGGCATCACGGGGTTACGTGACCAAATAAGTTTACTGAACTTCAGAAGGTATTTAGAAGGAATAGCAGGGGCAAAAATCAGATCAGTAAAGAAGGATAAAGGAGACTGAACAGAGTTAAAGTTAGGAATCTGTAGTAGGGCCTCAGCCACGGGTCTGGATAGAGATGAGGATCTCTGTAATACCACTAGAAAAACGAAACTAATGAACATTCTGTCATTATGAAAGATTTTCACTTTCTACCTACACATTGGAAAAGAAGTGCTACTTAGAACA
The DNA here is from genome assembly GCA_013401255.1 of Urocolius indicus. Lineage (NCBI taxonomy): Eukaryota > Metazoa > Chordata > Aves > Coliiformes > Coliidae > Urocolius > Urocolius indicus. The sequence goes on from WBNH01002182.1 coordinate 203,909, forward strand.
GTAGGGACCAGATGGTGCTGGATACAAGAGTCAACAGATGTGTTACATTAGAGTAGAAGGCAGGAACATGGATATCAAGAGAGACCAGAATTATTTCAGAATCCATAAGAGGGAAATACTCTGCTAGTGATATTTTGAGATGATGTTAAAGATCCTGAAACTCTGTACTCAGAAGTACTAAGGGAAGAGGAAATTAAATATGTAATTACTGCACTTTGGAATATTAACTATGAGAAAAGCTACATTTCATTTTCATTCAAATATTCAGTAAAATCCAAGTGGCCCAAGGCTTCCAGTTTCTTGACAGTCAAAGCTAAGTTTTAAAAGAGAAAAAGATCCTTGATACTAACCTTAGAACAGTATTATGACGATCTGTTTCTAAATACTGCAGTAAAAAAGGCCCACCCCTTTTAAGAATTATTTGCTTTAAAACCCTTTATTGCCGGTGTAACACACTTCTATTTGGTCAGTGGATCCAGTCATACCTGCTTTGCCTATCTGTACCGCCAGTTTGGTCAGCTTTCCCTGAAGAACAGATTTTTCTTTCTTGTGCATGTTGGATTTCTTCTTGTCTTTGTCATCGCCCTCTCCTCCTTCTGCACTCTTCAGTGGCTGCATCTCCATGGCAGCAGCCCCATCCTGCTGCTTGGCTAATAATGCAGAACAAAACCATTACTCCAAAACCATCCTTCATTGTTTTGCTCTTCAGTGTTGATACTTACTGAATTAAACCAGCAACACCCATTTCAGGAGCTGATTGCAGCACAGATGACTGTAGCTATGCCCAGATGACCCCATGAGATCCAGTGGGGTTCTGCAGGGGCACGACCGTATAAATGTACCCACGTGCACTGCACAGATATGGGGACATGTTCTGTGCCCTTTGTCAAGAACCATGAGAACCACTGATTTTTATTGACTGATGTTTTTAAACTGCCAATGACATTCTGTGTTATACACATATATATCAGTTAATGCCTTGCAAATTACTTGGCAAGTAGCAGTACATCAACACTGAAGGATTTCACAGACTAGCAGATCTCAAATGCTTCAGCAAATAGTCTGTATTTCTTTAATTTTTGGTAACTCTCATAGGTGACAAGGTGCCCTTTTAATGAAAGCACGATAAGGGTGATGTGTTTCCACAGACCATCGATGTGGCCCTCCCCTTAACTGCATGGGCACCTCAGTGATCAGCACATCACACTTTGCAAACCACTCTTCTAGACAACAGCAGACTTGGAAAGTTTCCTTAGCATTCGGTGTTCAAGTACTTTAACCACCAGGTCTGGTGGTGATACCATCACCATTATATGGTACAGATGCACACTTAATTTAAAGGCTAAAATATCTGTTCCTGTAAGAGTGATAATGGTAATACAAGGAAACTTTCTTCTAGCATCAAAGTGAAAGATGTAGGTTTTTTTAAAAGCAATGACATTCCAGTTTATATATGTGTATGTGTCTGTCTTGCACAGACAGAAGTAAATCAAATAGAATGAGATGAAACAGCTTTGCTTTGACATTCGTGAACAGATTGTACACAGTTACGCTCATTTGACCTGGAAATCTGATTTGTGTATCTAACCTTACAACTTAGTTATTTAATATCATTGTTTTAATAGTTTTGTACCACTAACCACTGAGTTTACCTATTCAATTTTGGATCTATCACCTCTGCAATCTCTAGTAGTAGTTGAGAAAATAAAGTTATAGTTTAATTTCCTTATTTGGGATTAGTCAAAGAAGTCATGATAGCTGTGTCTCATGTAATAAGAAAGGAACCTGACTTTGCTTCAAAGAAAACATTTTCTTTCAATTTCTTCCTGAGATTGTGCATTAAAGAAGAATCTCCTAAGATTCTTATTTTTCCTGTTATTGATCCTTGCATCACATTTTTACATTGCTAAATAATGTCTTGGCTTTCAAGTCTCCTTTTGTTAGGATTTTACCTTCTCTCTGCAAAAAATAAAGTTAAACATTTGTACAACACCATTAAACACCAAAGACAACACGACATACCAAAATTAGGGCTGGAAATTCACTAACAATACATAGTATACATAACTTGCACAAGAAAAATGAATCCAAATGAGATTTGTGACGTGACAGTATCACCTATAAACAGATTTTTAGAAATCCTGATCTTGTCCTATCCTAAACATCTGACATATCAAAATTCTGTAAGTTAAAATCTCTTTGGTAGAGTTTTGTTGTTGTTTGGGTTTTGTTGTTTGAAGGGTTTTTTACATTCTGTTTGAACAATGGGGTCGTTTTTAAACACAGGCACAAATCACAAGCTTGCATTTGATTTTTTTAACAGAATTTAACTACATGCTAAAAAGAAAATTCACAATCTCCTTAATACAAAAGAAGATTACCTTTGTTCTGGCTGTTCTCCATATTCCCATCCTGCATTTTGCCTATATGATGAAAAATTTCAACAGACAACAGACAGTAAACAATCTTCTCTCGAGACAGAACATGAAAATGGGATTTTAAACAAAAAGAGCAGACAAAAGTAATGAACATGTTACAGATACTTATTTATGATCAGTAGTCACTGTTATCATACATTTACTTAAAAAATATGGACAACCTAGCTGGGCACGTTCAAGGAACTGCAGTCAAGTTCAAAGTTGTAACATATAAAGTACTAAATATCAGTACGTATTCTTTTGAGTAATATGTGTAAGAAGATTAAACTAATCAAAAGAGTTCAGTGCTATTGGAATTTGAATAATATGAAATAATATGAATAAATGAAATTTCAGAGAGCGTGGACTTTAAAAACCCACGTGTATGATTTTGGCACACAGCAGTATAAAGTGTAACTTTCTTAATGTATTCCAGAACTGAATTCGTTATTCCAACAAACTGAGACAAAATTTAAATAACACCATTAATAATTTTCTTTTTAAATGTTAAATCAGGTAAGACTTTAAAATCACATCTTTCTCACTTGGTTGTATTATTACCACAGTTACTCCTGTAAATACAAGTGCCAGTTCACCATCGTTTATCGTAAAGAAGGGTATGCCAAGTGCACTTGTAATTTCCAGGTCAATAGTTTAGCTACATATAGTCTTACCATACCAAAGCCTTTAGTGTTGTTTTTTTTTTTTTTTAACTGAAAAATAAACCATTTTAAAGTGAAATTAATATGAAATTAAAAGGGCAAAATACAAATCAGAGTGTACCAATCTTTGGTGATCAGAATAACCAGGAAACTGTTTGAAATGTACTCAAAATTTCTTGGTGGGATCCCTAATGAAACTTGGACAGTGATAGATGAATTTCTCTCAGAGAAAAAGATGACTTGAGTTTTATAAACATTCCATTCTGAATAGATGACATCCTCTTCTTGTGTAATGCACAATAAAACAATAATGCTAAGGAAGACCAATGGCTCAAATACTTATACCAGATTTTTGACATATTCTAATAAGAAATGTATCTTTAGAGTTTATAAAACAAATATTAAGTCTTGCTCTTCTGATTTCCTGTGGTGATACAGCTGGTACCAACACACACGACAAAGCAGCAGAAATTATGCTTCAACAAACTTATTCCTCTTTTTTCTCACTATGCTGTGAATAGCTTGTAGCAAAATTGAAAGGTTACGATGCATTCCTTGCACATTTGTACTTTCAAGAATTGGGAGATCACTAAAATCCTCCCTCTCAAAAAGAGCAAAAATGGCCAAATCATTCATTGACTTACCACCCATACTGGTAGGCTACAGGCACCAGGAAATTCAAAAGCACAGAATTATAATAAAGGAAAAGATGTGTCACTACATATAACCACCTCAGGATGCAGATGGATGACTAAAGTCTGCTGAAGTACACCAATTAGCATCAACTGCTTGTCTCTGTTCCTACCTTGGCTATAACATCACTTTTCAAATGGCAGAATCTTTCTTCAAAAGACTTAGGGTTTGCTGTAAGACGTGAATCTGGGAACCTGAACCAAGTTCATTTTCATGGTGAAATTCCCTTTATAATTTCTGCATACTGTGCATAGTTGAACTTCATATCTGCCTAATGGCTGTTCTTAGAATGGTTTTTAATCAAGTTAGTGGAAGACATAAAACACCTCTAGAGATGCTGATTTCTGGATAGGGGACAAAGCCTTCCTGGAAAATGTTAATTTAGAGCAGACTGCTCTGTGTCCTGCTCTATAGTTACTTCTTCAGAATACAGGTCAAAATTGTAAGGCAATATAACTGAAGATTCTTCAAATGAGAAAAAAATAACAAACAAACAAACACCAAACCTGAGTTTCATGGCTGGCAAACACTAAATACACTGGGTTTCCTATGTAAATTATTTAACCTCATGATATATAAATGCTATTAATAATGCTATCATAATTGTAATGAATGAGACTAACATTTTATCTACCTTGGACACCTAAAAAAACAGTACACAAAATGGACAATTGCTAATAACAGTGTAGACATAGGCATTTAAGACATATATTCTTATCAGGGGATAGCAAAGTGAGGGAGAAGAAATCACAGCTAGTTATATTCCAATTATTTAGCAAGAATCACAAAGAACAGGTAATTATCACAAAGAATGCTGTAGAGGATTTATTTCCTCGTTTCCAATAATTTTAAGCCTGCACTTGGCTATAAATCATTAACAGGAAAGAAACTAAGAAAGAAATTAGGACGACAGAATCACTACTGCTGAGAGATCCTCTCTCTTTTCAGTTAGTGCTAGGAGCAGAAATACTATCCCATCTTTCTAATCTTTGTGCACTGTTTAGAAACATTAAAAGGATTAGTATTTATCAATATTTTAATAAATTCTTTAAAATATGGTATATTTTTACACTATTTTTTTGAAAATATTTTCTTATTTTCTTTTTAGAAATGAGTGAGGAAAAGAAACACTGTCTGGGCCCTGAAATCTAGGGGAATTTATCTGAGTTTATCCCTTTTCTAAGCAAGGATGAAGGTTTAGAAAATATGGAGCCTAGTAATATGACTCATATTCTGCAGTTGCTTTGAAGGCTTTGAAATTGAACATGAAATGTTTTGCACGTTGCCTCTGCCTTACTCCAACCTCTCCTTTGGAAAGCACCAATGGCACTGTGATTGTGTAAGTTCTTACTCCAAAAGCCAGTTACTTCTCCAAATAAACTTTCCAAGAAGACTCCCCTTTACCTTCTTCAGCCCTTTCTGAAGAGTCAATGGGACAGAATAACAACTCCCTCTTAGTGGTGTTAGAAATTATTTGTACACTGGAGGAAGTGCCTGGAATCAAGGAAAGAAGCTTATTGAGTTCTGTTCTCCTGTGCTGTGATGGAGCAAAAAATATAAAATACCCTACTGTTCTTCCAAAATATTTCGCCTTGCAAGAGAAATGAGTTACAGCCCTCTTCATGACAAAGTCAATTACATCCTGCAGCTAGTAAAAAGAGATGCATGCTGCAGATCTATATATAGGGGCAAAAGTGACATCAAACACATCTGAAGTGAGTCATTAGGCATTCTTTCATACAGAATGACATCAGAGTCAATGCACTGGTAAAACTCATAGAACCACAGAATCTCACAGAATCATTAAGGTTGAAAATTACCTTTAAGCCCATCAAGTCCAATCATTCCCCTCACACTGCCAAGCCCCAACACTAAACTAAACTCAATCATGTCCCTCAGCAACTCACCTATGCATCTCTTGAATATTTCCAGACATAGTGACTCCATCAGTTCCCTGAGCAGTCCCTTCCAATGCTTAATAACCCTTAATAATCCTAATCCTCTCTCTTAATAACCCTCTGGCACAACTTGAGCTCATTTCCTCTTGTTCTATCATTCATTACTGGAGAGATCAACCCCCACCTCACTACAACTCCCTTTCAGGGAGCTGTAGAGAGTGATCACGTATCCTCTCAGCCTAAATTTTCAGATCTGATTCCACTGTACCAAATAGGAAGTTTTAGATAATTCTTCTATGCACTCCCTAAATAACAATGCAGAAAATACTTTAAAATACATTCAAACTGCCAATTGCTTTGCAGGAATTGAACAGTAGTGTACATATGTCAGAACTGACAGAATTAACAGCTGATGTGGAGTACTTCAGCTGAGATATTTCTCTTGAGTCTGGTATGGTCTGGTATTTCTAGATCAGAACATCATTTTAAGTAACTAATTCTCTGAGTAGTAAATGCCAAAAAAAAAAAAGCCCCAATAACCCTGATTTAGGGATTAGGTGACACTCTACTAGACAATGATATGCACTCCTTTCTCTAGGGAAATTAAACTTGGGGTAAACAAGTTGTATAGAGTATTGCTGCTTCCCATATTTTCTTTTAAAAAACCCTATGTTTTCTAAATATAGTATTTGAAAATTAGATGAACTTTCATGCATTACTACCTTTCTGTAACATTTTCCAATCTCATTATAACCTTAACCTGAGACCTTTCAAAAACTGAACATATTGTCCACAGTCTTAACAAAGAGATCATGAAACTATGATGGCGTTTTAATCCCAATCACTAGAAGCAAATTTACAATAGTTCCTTGACTACAGCAGATAAACACGCTGTGCCACAAACCTGTAGGTATTTATCAGCATAAGCTGGTTTGTTTTGAAAACAAAATGCTTCTTTTGTGTAATTGTATGTTGACAATAAAGAAAATGGCAATATTTTATTGGAAATGGTATTTTCTGCCCAGAGGTATTAGACTTTAGTTCAAAAAGTTTGTTTCTGGTCATATCCCAGAGAGAACTCTCAGACATCGGTGAATAAATTCATTTCATCAATATAAAAAAAATTGCTACATGAACTCAGACTCCTTGCTTCAGAATGTATTTTCCTCCTTCCTTTCTCCCCTCCATAATGTATTTACATTTTAAATGTTCTATAACTCATCATTGCTGCTGACTAGAAGAATATATGGTATAAGCAGAAATCAGACTTTGACAATTTCCCAGACAATTTCAAGGCTCTCAGATCTAACTCCAGTTACGAGTCTCAGTTCTCTTCTGAACACAACATCAGGTAAATTGAATTGGGAAAAGTACCTTCTGTGCATGTTGTTGATCAAAGACCTGCAGAATTAATTCAACTGCCTCACCTCAGAAAAGTTAAAAGCAAAAAAAGAATGAATTAGCCATCATTAACTTCCTGGTTCTTAGCCTCTAAGGAATCTGAAACTGAGGTGTTTGAACCAGGATGATATATTTCCCTGTTAAGCAGTGAAACATGTAGCGACTGCAAAACCTAGTTTTGCAGCAAATTTAGAATGTGTAGGAACTTTAAAATCGGGTTACATGTTTCCTTTAAATGATAATGAAATTCTTTGTAAATAGACTCAAAGATTTCCAATGTCATTGCTTCAAATGTGGTACCTACACTTACTAATTGTTTAATACTAGGTACTGCTACATCAGAAACTTCAGTTTCCCAAGCATAATGCAACAACTACTGACCTGCATGGAAACAAATTTCTATCACCAGCACAGTAAGAAGAATTACTTTATCAGCATCATTGGCATCATACAAGAGGGAGAGGTTACTATGCCAAATGAAGACTGATGTAACTGATTAGCAGAAGAATATAGCTGGTGCCTAAACTGTTTAATACTGGAATTAGATGTCAAAATATCAGCATGCTAAGAAGTGGGGTCAAGAATCCATACTGAGAGATAGTCAAATCTGACTACAGTAATGTTTGGAGGTTTTATTTATTGTAGTAAATACAAGCAGGCTCATTAGATGATCAGAATTTAAGGGTATACACAAATAAACATAGCTTTAGCCATAGTCTCTTCCAAAAAAAAGATGCTCAAAGCAGCCAAAGTTATTCCTAATGCATTGTTAGTTGAAAGTAAGCCAGATTCCTGATCCCAGCACTACTTCTCAGAACTACATGAAGACTATACAAATACTTATGAGAGTGCCACATGCAAAGAAAAGATATAAGTCATTTAGCACAGCATTCTTCTTCTGATCTATGCTGACAAATACATAAACAGCTGTACAATAAAACTTCATGGTAAGGCAACTCAACAGTTTTGAAACTAACTTCACTTAACTGCTCCTTTTAATTGCACTTTTAATTAATGGCAAATAGATCATTCCTGCTTCTTCCTATCCCATACCTAACTCTTTGTGAATAAAGTAAACAAGTCACAGCATCTTTGTGGCATCTCTTATAAGCTACTATAGAGTTTATGGAGTAGGATCTCTCAGAGGGTAATCACATGCACATAGAACATCTGTGCAGCTCATGAAAGGAAGAGGGAATCTTAGGAGAGAAATCTGTCAAAATAAAACAAGCTAGGTGTTCATGACGTACCATTGACTAAGCTGGCATTTGCGTTATCAGTGACATTTGCACCTGTTGCACCATCTGTGGCTGAAGGAGGGTGGGAGGAGGGATGGGAAGAATCTACTGAGCAATAATGGATAAAAGAAAAAAATATAATAACAATATGAACATATGCACATGACAAAACAAAAACAAACATTCATGAAATACTATGGCTTCATTTTCTCCAAAATCAAGTCTGTTCAAAATTAATTCACAAAACTTTCAAAAGCAAAGTGTGATATACAGTAAGGAAAAAACTCACCCATGGAATAACAAAACAAATAAAATCAATCAACACAAAAGACATAGAACAAAGTTAACAGAGTTGGTGAGAACTGAGTGTACAGAATACTACGTTCACTGCTTTGCTCCTTGTGTGTGCAGTTCTTTTACTTTACTATAAAGTTATGCAAATAGTAAAATGGTTCATGAATTTACACAATCCTTGGTTAGTTTAAAAATATGCAGCATATCACACAGTATGTTTTGTATTTAATGTAATTTTGCATGTTATGCTCATTGTTGACACGTCTCATTCTGACATGAGCTCAGTCCATGGTAAGGTGCTTCATACGCACAGTGAGCCGAGGCAAAGTTCTTACTGTTATCCATGGAAAGAGCAAATATAGAGTTAAGGAGAAGAATGAGTTCATCTAAATCCACACCATAGACAATATGCAATTCTTTGTTTTGTAGTGAAATGAAAAAAGTATCAGAAAATAAAATCCTCCTTTTGTTTTCAGCAATTGTCTGCACGTTAGAGAAATGAGTCAAGAAGTCTTTCCAACAGGAAGGTGAAAAGCTCAGAGATTATTATCTTATTGTCATTTTCATACTAGTATTCAGAGAAAATAGTCTTTATAAATAATAGATAAATAGGGTTTAGTTTTGTTTCTGGTGGAAATACTCTAATAAATCCTGATCTGCACCTGCCCCGTAATGACTGTTTCACACCGTACTGGTCAGTTATTCAAGAAAAGGTCTTATTTACAAGTGATAAATTGGGAGAAGAAAATCAACAACGTATAGGATTTAAAAACACTCTCTGGGTAACTACATTCAAGAAAATTTCAATTGCAAATTTGATTACTGTGATGGTAACAACCTAAACTGTTTTGGTTACTCATGCTTATTTTTTATGCCATTTGGATATTCACACTAACCAGCACAGCATGAACTACTGACAGCCAATCATGCATCCCAATATTCAATATACAGTAATTTACTCCTGGAGAAGAACTGATTATTCAAGCTTAACATTAAGATTTGCAACACCAACATCATGTTCACATGAACAATCCCATTTATTTGAAATTATTCTTTAATTTAACCAGATTGATTCAAAGATGATTATTTTAATCATAAGTTCAACCCTGATTTGCACCAAAGCTTGCTGGCTAAAAGCCTCATCCTTTCATTTGATGGGATACAAACTCTACCTGGAAGCTGATGTCCATCTTCCTGTTTCACACCTGTATGATGATTTTTACAAAATGTTAACGAACGAGCAAAGGATACACCTACATACCATTGAAACAAACATTTCCATTTAGCAGGATTTCAGAGAACTGCAGGTTTATATCTGAGAGTACACGATCTGAGTTTGGGCCTCCGTGTGCTACTAGCTCTGCCCAGGCACACAGAAAACGTGAAGGAATTTGCTTGGTCTTGTAGCTAAATCCAACTAGATTCAACGTCTGCACAACAAGTTCTTATACACCTTTGTAAGAACCTCTGTCTCTAGGGTAGGAAGTTATGACCACAGTGAGTGCAGCTCCAATTTCTATTCCCTGTTTTTCAAGGCTATCCACATTGAAGTGAGAGAATCACCAGCATCCTGAGTAAAATACTCTCCAAGGAAGGCCATCTCAGCTAAGCAAAGGAGCTCAGTGCACACAGCTGTACTTTCAATCAGGGACTGAAGCTGCTCCTTCTCACCTGAAATATCCTTAGATACTGCCAAAGCAGACAATGCCAGACCTCAAAAGATCTGTTTCTAGGAGTCTTCTTCTTAATGATGCCAAGTTTAGACTCCAAGGTATGGTAACAACTAGTTTGACATGCAAGGGCTTTACTTTGTGAAGTTTCATTCTTTCTCCTTTTAATGTTTCTAGATCTCACCATGCCTAGCAGGTATTGTGCATTTCTGTGTAGGAATGAAACAGTAAACATTCCATAAAGTCTTTCATCAAGTCAAAATTTCCTCAGATTTCTTCAGAGAAACACGGAGTCACTTGCAACCAATTGCTGAACATGTTCAAAAATGGAACTTGTAGGTCATGAAAACCCTTTGTATTTGTCCTTCCTAATTGCAGCTTCAAATTAGAAGGAAGTGAACAAAAGGTGCAACCACACTGCCTGACATAGTAAAAAGTTCAGTAAAGCTGTAACTACTCTTCCTAATTAATAGTGATATCCACTCAAAAGAGTGGAAATGCATATTAATTGGCCCTTAATTATGTCTGAGAGATAAATATTCTTAGAACAATCTTGGAACAAAATTCTAAGACTAGACTGTACAATTTGCAAGACTGAACAAACAAAAACTGGAAAGGATACACATTACATCAGGCTTCTGCCTAGTGGACAACCCGTAAGCTAGCAATTACTTATGACATCACACTATAATACACTGAAAAGAGACTTCTTGATTTCATTAACTGATACAGGACATCAAAGTTAAACTCACTGTTAACATTGACTGTTACTTTCTTGTCTTTTACTATTCTTAGCTTTGCCCTTTACACCTTAAGAAATTATAATGCCTCTTAAGTCAGTCACTGACATTAACAACTAGGATAGCTAAAAGCCACATCTTGCCTTTATTCTATTTTTGAAGCTCAAAGACATTATTTTCATAGCCTGAGGCTTTAAAAAACCAAAATTGCATAGATGTAAATGCACAAGAGCAAAACCTCAGCAAATTTTAGATCAGTATGGATTTATGTAAAGACGAATCTGCAATGGGAGTGTGCTCATGTATCCCCCTGCATTTCACTATGTACTGAGAGGCTGCAATTTCACACTGGAAAAACATCTTGTTATCCAATGCATTTATTGGTTAACAGCTCCCGCTGTTTTTCTGTGTGATGTGTAATGACAAAAATGTATGCATAAAAAAAAAGGATGTTTTAAAAATCAGATTTATTTGTAAAGAATAGAGGAGAGCTCTGGCCACATACACAACGCCCAAGAGCTTTTTTCAGAGCATGCTTATGTGTTGTGAGATTTACCTTTCTTGTCTTTCTTTTCTTCTTCTTCTCCTCCGGCGCCCAGCAGAGTAAAGATGATGCCTGTCTGAGAATTCACCCCCACAGCAGTCACAAGCATTCGGCCAGAGCCTTCCATGACATGAGTACCTGAAAATATGCAAAATAAGTTATGGCCAGCTCAAAAAGGAGAAAGAAAAACCATTAAATGTTTTGCACAAGACTTGTATTATATACTGAGAGAATTTTGTTACACTTTAAAATCTCTATTGAGGTTAATAGAAATACATAGCTCAATCATTCCTTTTGTTGCATATCACTCAACCAAGAATGGATGCTTAACTGCAAATCTGATGCTGCACACAGAATCATAAAATGGTAGGGTTGGAAGGGACTTTTAGAGATCATCCAGTTCAAACCTCCTGCAGAAACAGGTTCACCAAGATCAGGTCACACAGGAACGTGTCCAGGCAGGTCTTGAAGCCCTCCAAGGAAGGAGCCTCCACACCCTCCCTGGGCAGCCTGGGACAGGGCTCCCTCACTCAAACACTGAAAGAGTTTTTCCTTATATTTAAGTGGAACTTTTTGTGTTGCAGCTTCATCCCATCACCCCTTGTCCTGTTGCTAGATACCATAGAAAAAAGTGCTGCCCCAACCTCCTGACATCCACCATTGAGGTATTTGTCAATGTTAATTAGATCCTCCCTCAGTCTCCTCTTCTCCAGACCGAATAGCCCCAGGTCCCGCAGTCTTTCCTCATATGAAAGATGTTTCAGTCCGCTGATCACCTTGGTGGCCCTGCACTGGCCTCTCTCCAGCAGTTCCCTGTCCCACATCCATTAATCATACACATCAGATTCCCTTTTTAAAAGAAAGGTTGTCACTAACCAAGTTTACATGATCTTGGGCTATAATATTTAGCTTCACATGGCTAACTTTTTTAACTTTGAAAACACTGTTTCAGTGTTTTGCAAACATTCCTGTGTAACTCTAGTCAAGATTACATTGACTGTACATGGAATACTTATAACATAAACAAAGTGAAAATATCTGCATTCTTTCATCTTTCTCAGTTACAGAAATGATTTCACATCTTCAAACTTGTCAAATCAACACAGAAAAAGATCTTCAAGGAGATTAATGAAATCACAAGATTCCCAAATAACAAGAGGAAAACAAATTCTGAATGAGAGATTTCAATTATTCTAAACCAAATAAAAATGTAGATTAGGCTTTTCTGAGATGGATCAGTTTAACCAGGTAATTTTAACATTATATTAAGTAAATTCTTTTTGGGATATATTTCAGCTTTTATTGTACAGAAGTAGCTTATTTTTATTGCTATATTGAATCCAACGTTAGCTGCACCTAAGATCATAGCCTCTCAGGAACTCTTTTGCTATGAGTTGTGGAAACACAAATACATAGAAATGCCTAGAAAAGATCAAAAGTATTCCAATTTACAATTTGAACATATTTTATAACTGAAGATTTGAATAAAGATCAGTCTGTGTAATTGCACACTGGCTATTTCTGACAAAAGAATGGTTGAAATTGAAGAACAACCTATTGACATGACATGTATTTAAGGCCAGTTACCAAAAGCTTATTAAAGCTCATTAAAAAAACTTGTCATCGAAACACAGGAACAAACGTGCCAATGATGGCATCAGATGACTAATTTGTCATTTCATATGGTGACAAAGTCTTAATCTAAAAAAATCATTACTGAATATTCAAAATGTTTGAAGAGAGATCTCATCAGCAGGTAGGGAATTTTTAAATACATAAAGCAGATTGCAGTGCTCCTATGAAACAGATGAAAACCAAATATATAATGAGCAGAAATGACAGCTAATGCTGTTCATTGAAATAGACTTTGTGTTTTGTCCACTTGCAGGAGAAAATCATGTCATGCCTATTCACTGTGAGAACATAGAGGCAAAGCAATTATTTCTTAACTTAAAGTTGACAGACTAAGCTTGGATTGCAAGAAAGATTGAAGAAAATCATTGTATACAAAAGAGGCAAACATGTATTTAGAGCTCCAAGTGAACTATGGATGCTTACCTAGAACCTGTTCAGGAAATATCCTATTACTGAACAGTTGTTTTTATTTCTAGGTGCTTTAGTTTTAAATAAATTACATTTTAAGAAAAGTCATTATTTCAGACTTGCAGCTGTGGGACATGGGAAGAGTGGAATCAGATGGAATCAGAACGTAGTCCAGTAATTACATTTTCCTTTGAGAAGTGGGGAGGAGGTTTACTTTTCTTCTGCAGATATTTGTTGGTTTAAGAGTTTAAGTCAACTAAATAGTTCAACCATTGTGATAATTAACCATTTACACTGCTTATAATACTCCTTGCCTTGTCACTGCTGTGAAATTTGTGAAAAAGTCTTATTCTTTGCTGGCTTTTAATCTGTTTTGCCTTAGATCCTCATCTCTCTTAAAAGTTACACTCTATTGCTTTACAGTTACCAAGTTTGCCTTAAATGTAAGGTTATCCATTTACCTTCCTTAAGACATTACTGTTTCATTTGTTCTGAAACAGCATGAATCAGATAGTCGTTAATTGACTTGCCTTAAACAATACTATGGCTAATGAGATGAAAAGTCTGTTATGCTTATTCTCACCAATCTTGTCCCTATCACCTACCCACTAAAATTATTAACTACCCTCAGTGTTATAAATCTGAAGTCATTGACTGATGTACATAGTCCTGCAATATCTCACAGCAGCACACACCTGAAGCCACAGTTAAAGAAAGGAAATCTTCAAAGAAGCTTTCAGCAAACTCCTGCAAAATGGCTTTGACCTAGCTGAACTGTGAGCCTGGTGCATTGAGCAAATGAGGAATAGAATTAATTTTTTTCATGGAAAACCTTACTGAGCATTCAGGGCTACTAAACCTAAGCAGCCAATGGAAAGATTGGTTTTCCTCTCCCTTTTATTAGGTTCATCTTCATCTAAATACATTCATTTCATTCAGTTACCTCAAAAGCTGAAAAAAAGGAACTAAGCAATGCAACTGTTTATAATCAAAATGGTTTTCTCATAGTACTCAAAATCTCGTGGTCTTAAAGGAAAAAAGAAACACAGAACAGAGAAAATATGTCAGCACTAAGTCAAATGGGAGAGCATAAATATCTCATCAGAGTAATAACAAAATTTCAGCAGAAATAAGCTAAATAAAAACAAAAACTAAGTGATGGTCACATGTATTTACAAGAAAAAAGAAGCAGCAGCATCCTTTCTTGTGCACTGAGAACTGTTCCCTGTGCTTTTCTAAGATAAAACTTGGTTCCTTAAAAAATTGTTTTCTTTCTTGTATATGGTAGAGCAAATCATTACAAACATGAAAATTACGCCTGCCACCCAGCCTAAAGGAGCAGGAAAGATCCTCAAAAACTCAGATAGACTTTGTTGTACTGCTTCAGACAAAAGAGAAAATGTCTGAAACTTAACTCAGAAATTTAGAGCCATCTCCTTTGAGATGTAACACTATTTAAAATATACTTTAAGTATCACAGAATTACAGAATCTCAAGGTTTGGAAGAGATCTTGAATGCTCATCCAGAGCAGCCCCCCTGCCAGAGCAGGATCACCTAGAGTAGGTCACACACCCATCTGGGCAGCCCCTGCCAGTGCTCCCTCACCTCAACAGTGAAAAAATTCTTCCATATGTTTCTTTGGAACCTCTACTGTTCCAGCTTGTACCTATTGCCCCTTGTCCTATCATTGGCCATGTCTGAGCACCGCCTGGCTCCAGCCTCCTCACACCCACCCTTTATGGACTTGTAAACATGAATGAGGTCACCCTTCAGTCTCCTCCAAGTTGAAGAGCCTCAGCTTGCTCAGTCCTCCATCATAATGGAGATGCTCCACTCCCTTAATCATCTCTGTTGCCCTAAGAACTTGCTTTTAGTATTCCTATGCTCTGTTTTGAAGGAATCTTCTCCTGTCCTGGTGTACAAATGTGGGCAGAAATAGCCTCCAAAAGAGGCCATGCAAGCCTGTGTTTCAAAAGCAGCTGAAGAAAATCTGCACCCATCAGACTTCAAGCATTCCTCTACACAAGGGCAAATGTGTCTGAATTTGAAATGTCTTTCTGAACTTTTTCTAAACATTTAGCCTTGTAATTTTGAAACTCTTAAGCTGCACACAAAAGCATGTATTAGAGCAGACACTAATTTATCATCAGATTATGTTCCATTAGTACTGCTGAAAAGATTCTTCAGCAGCTAAACTAATCCACAGGGCTGGACCTCTTTCCACCTAACTGGCAATTTCACCTTTTAAACAGTATTATATTAACCTGCATAAAGAATTGGGCTCTATAACTTCAGTCAACTCTTGTTATATAAATGGAATTCTGGAATGAGTAGTTTTCACTTTTCTGGACACTAAACATGCATTTGAGCCTCATGTTGAACAATTCTACTGACTTCTTTCCCTTTCAAGATTCATCTTTCAATATGAGTAAAATACATTTTTTCACATTTAATTTGAAGTTGATAAATGGTGACTATTCCAAGGCAGAAAAGGAAGAAATGTAGTTTACCAAGAAAAGAGACAAATTAGACAGATAAGAAACCTATTACAGCACATACTTTTCAGCAAAAAGGCAACTAACCTGAGGGTGCTCGAAATTCCACAAATCTAATAATAGTACTGGTGAAACAGATTGGAAATAGGGATGAAAAACAAGAAAAGAAAACCAGAGCATGACAGTTTGGGGGTTTTATACTGTTTTGCTATCTCCAGCAAACTTGTAGTTAACAAGAATTCTCTGTCAGCATATCTAAAAAACTGTTTTAGTCACAGCAATTATTAAGACATAACTGAAGTTAATAATAATATGACCCAACTCTCAGAATTTCCTCTATGAGTGAAAAGAAAATAACAACCAAAAAAAAAAGAGTTTGCCAAAAAAACAACCCATCTACCAGGTATTTAAACATAACCAAGTAGTTCAGAACTTCTGAAGTTAGCTGCTCAGATCTGAAAATTTCTACTGTGTTAGAAACCTGGTTTGGAATACTTTCTGGCAGAGAAAGACAGAACCATTTTTCTCCAGGCAATAACAGACCTGATTCCTCAATCAAGCTTCTTTTTTCTTTTCAAAACCTAACAACGTACTGTGACCAGGTGGGTTGGTATTTTGTATTTATTTGTTCTTGAACAAGCTCTGTTTCCTTTGTTTCGAATCCTTGTTGTACATTGATAGGAATATACATTTGTAAAGTTAGGCTAGAATAAAGCAATGTTTTGTCAGTCTTGGTTTAGTGAGAACTGCATTAGATGAGCTTCTCTATGTAACTCTTTCACACCTTAATCAAATTAACCTCAATTCCTGGGGAAAAAAACAATACATTTTAAACAGGGAGCCTCATAAGGTGATTTTTACAGTGTAAACGTTTACAATATGTGGCACCCCAAATTACTTCAGTATGCGTAATAAATACTGAGACAAGACTCACAGTCAAAACTTTTGTATTTAGGAACCATGAAGTTCTCTAAACTTTGAACAATACAAAGCTTAATACTGTTCAAAATCAGCATCAACAAAGACAGCTGAGTAGCAGTCAGTTTGGTTAGTCAAGATGTCTTGGCTGATATATTTATAGCTACCATTGAGATATTGAAAGCTATCAGTCTCGTTTAAGCTGATGCAATGGCTTATGCTACATCATGCATGTAAACCTCTGTTAATAAACTAAAAGAAGGAAAATGTTTTAGACAGAAGCACAGTGAGAAACTAGAAGAGAAGCTGCTGCTTTTGCTTTCAGGTATCTCCGAGTCTGATTTTCATTTTGGCCTTTCTAGGTGGCACCCAATGTACTATATACAGATGGAAATGAACCATCTGGTTTAGTCAGCACTTGAACTCCGAGAATTGTTTCTCAAGTACAGCAAATGACTATCTGGATGATTAAACAGGACATTAAGCACAGAATCTCATTTAGTTTAATTATGTCATTGAAACTGATTGAATATTAAAAATGTTGTTTCAGGTGCCAATGGTGAAAAGAATACTTCCTGATTCAGGGTGTTTATCTTTCATCAAATTTAGACTCACAAAACAAACTGTGGCTGCAACACAAATCAAATATCATCTTTTTTTTTTTAGTTATTCCTCTGTCAAACCTCAATTGTTTTTCATTTCCAACAGGTGATTAAGGGAGAAAAGTGGAAAGATGGTAATATTTGTATAAATATCCTCGTAATATTTGTCTAAATCCCAAAAGCACACCTGGAGATAACCAGGTGTCTTCAGGTGCTGAGATGTGGAAAATTTAAGGGCTGTGTATTGGTTTTTCAGGGGTTTGGTTGGTTTGTTTGGGTTCTTTTATTTAATTTAAACAAGTTTTATAAAAATATAGGTCTAGGCTAACAACCAGTAGGAAACCAGTTTTTAAACCAGGTCAAATACACCCTAACAGACATGGTGGTTTATAAGTTTTTGTGTTTTGGACCACTAACAATTTCCAGTGGGCACATCAGCTTGCACAACATCGGGACTAAACCTCGCACTTTTATCTGTGGGAAAAGGTAGGTTTTTGCACAATAAAATCTCACATAATCAACTCTACTTCTGAGCAGACAGAGTTCAGGGATTTTCTAACGTGGCCTGAGTAAAAATCAATTAGTGAAAGTACAGAATAATGGTGTGTTAACTCTTTATCTTCTTTGTAATCACAGGAGAGATTACATAGTAATTAACAGAGAAAAATATAGAGTATAAACTTCCTTTAACTCTGCAATAAAAAACATAAAGGAAAACATCTCTCCTTATGGCAAAGCAATTTAAGTTTTGGGACATGAGATAAGTATCTTTTCTCCTAACTTGAGTGCTTTCCCTTTCTCTTTCCTCTTTCACTTAAATCACAGCTATTCAAAAAAATCTAAATCAATTTAGGAATACGTGGGAATACATCAGTCAATGTAAACTTCATAATCAGAAAACATCTGCAATTCAGCATCAGGATATTTTAGCTGACAGAAGCTTATGGCACTTCATAACAGAAGTTTCTAGAATAAAATATCATCATTGATACTATCTCTTAAACATAAAATCTTTAGTCAAGCTTTGAAGTTATATATATATATATATATATGTACAAAACAGTACAATGTCACCTAAAAAAAAAAAAGACATGAAAAAAAAACCCACAAGTATTTTGAGGACAAAACTGGATCACAAATTTTCTTAGGAGCAGCAACAGTGAGCTACCTTTCTTCAATATCACTGCAGACTTCCCTGTTTACACCCTGGAAATGATCTCCAAGAGAACTGTCAATCTGCAGTCCTGTTAAACCTAAATATCTGCACTACTAGGATAAATCAAATTATTGCCAATCTAGCATTGTTTAGTTTGTAGTTTCATACCCTACTCATGAAAGTCAGGACACTTCCTCACTATTCAGTATTTCTGTATTTTGCTGCCTGCAAATGCTGAACTCTTCATTTTATTTTCTCTGCACAAATGCAACCTTCAGACTTTGCACCTACACCACTATTCTTTGCTACTGAGCTTGTGAAAAAGCATTTTTCAAACATTCATAGCTTAGAAAAACTTGGGAGTTTCCAACATGAATAGAGAAAGGCGTATCCTTGGCAAGAAAACTGCAGAAAAAAACATTGAATTAATCAAAACCAAAATAATTTTAAGGAAAATACAGGACTTTTTTTTCTAAAAGAGAAAATAAATTTGATTTGCTGTTTGATTATCAGAAGCAATAGAAATTTTTGTGTCATTTGAAATAAAGTAATTTTTAATATACACTTTCAGGCAGTTAGTTAGTGTGGGCTTTTGTAACATGCAGTCTATGGCAAAGTCCACAAATAACATTAGCAATTTCATCTTAAATTAATGCAGCCACTTTGGTTGAAAACTGATGTGTTTTTTACAAGACCACGACTTCATAATTTATAAAGTAAACACTCATAAGCTCATAGCTAATGAACTAACTACCTGATTTTAAATTTGGAAAGGATTTGCACTGTAGAATTCAACAACAATTGTCACATCTTTACTTTTCATCACTTGTCTCTTCTGAACAAGATGAGCTGTTGCTTGGGAAACACCTGCTCAGTGAGGCAAGATGAGGCGAGGATTTCTGCAGGAATGTGCACTTACTTGCTGCACAGCAACATAAATATTCTATTTGGAGTGGCTTTGCCTGACTGTACCACCAGACAGCAAAAAGAATCCTTCCATGAATAAAAAGTCCAAATGTGTTTAAAAATGCCTGTTTCAGGTTACAACACATAGATGGCCATTATAAGATTAGCAGGCTGTTATTTGGAATCACATCCCAGCTGGAAACTGTTGACAACCACTCTATTTAGAAACTAGCTTTATTAGAATTTTAAAAATCAGATTCTATTTAACTGATTTACTGTGTAGATTTGTTTAACACAATAGAAATTTAACAAGTAACTTAAATTCACCATAGAAGTCAAGCCCACAATGTTTTAGTATATCCATTTCCTTCTAAGCATGTGGTTTCTTTCTCTGTTGTGTCTGGTATACACACAATGAAAGTGTTTGAAGAGATCTTAAAATGCTTTGAAATTGAATGATTAAAACTGGCACACAACTAATTGCAACAGTTGTTATTTCTCCAAGTGATACTTTCCTTTTCCTCTGAAGATGTTTCATTAATTTCTCACTTTATAATATCAGTATGATGACCAGAAAGAATTGCACGCAATCAAAGGTCAATAGCATATCTTTTGAATGGCAATCAGACAAGGCCAGTGTTCGTGTTCAAAAGATCAGTTATATCTAGGTTGCCAAAACCTGATGTCATGGAAAAACAAAACATAACAGTGCATGAAAGGTAACTCAAAAAACAATTGAGGCAGATTTACCTGACAGCAGCATTGGGTCTTTGTCAACAGATTTGCGGACTTGGTCTGACTCTCCAGTTAAAGAGCTTTCATCAATTTTAAGATCATTTCCTTGAATAAATATCCCATCAGCAGGTAGAAGATCACCTTTCAATAGGAACATGGTAAAGGAAAACCACCGTGGTTGAGTAAGACTGTTTTCATAATTACATAATGATTTTTGTTATAAAATCACAATTGACAACAATGGCATTAAAATGTAAAATCAAAGCAAAAGTGAAACAAGTACTACCAAATCTATCTATATCAGACATATTATTGCAATCCTATAGGGAAGAGCCATTTTATTGCTGATATTTTTTGCCTAATGCTATCCTAGAATCAGAATGCATCACATTTAACATACAATTAATGTAATAATCACTGAGATTTGGCAGAGGCCAGTACTCTTCTTAACATGACACAAAGGCTTCTCTATCAGACCTCACAGGAATTAATCAGCCAAAAAAAACAGTCAAGATGCCCTTTCCCTGGTTCAGATATAACAGGCATTTTGCTGGAATTTTCCAGCTCCATCAGAGTACACAGAGTTCCTGCAAAACCCTTTCTGTTCATCAGAGCAAAGGACTTTCCCTATGGCATATAATTGTAAGGCATCCATCCACCAGAAGCATCCAATCTGGGGGGGGGTGTGGAAATTATGAGATCCATAGCTCTGGATCCACAGCCTGCCAAGTTGGGTGTGCACTGAGGCACAATTCCCTTTCACAGAGCATTTAAAAATGCTCCCTCTTGTTCCTAACTGAACAGAAACTAAAAAGGCCAAATAACATAATCTTTCAGGAAAGAGAATGAGCTCTGTTATGAACAGTATTTGTCTTTGCCAGTGAAAGAAAGTGAAGGTTACAAACATAAAATTAATGATGTACTACAATGTTATAGCAAGTATCTTGGGTTTTCTTTCCTTTTGCCCTAACAGCCAGTGTTGTACCATGGACAATGACGACCCCACAGAAGTCTCTGTCTTTTAAATAACTTCCACTGAAGTGAGTCTATTCTTCTACGAAGGGAAAGGAGAATAAATGAAGTTCAGAAAAGCAGACATCTAGTTGACAGAACTTACCATATTTCACCTGTGCAATGTCACCAACTACTATCTCTGCCACTGGGATTTGGATAACCTGTCCTCCTCGGACAACAGTAAATTTCTGTTCCTGCTCAATACGACTTTGAAGCCCCCGAAACTGCTTCTCCTTGCTCCAGTCATTGAAGGCAGTGACAAGCACAACACAGATAACAGAGAGTAGGATGGCAGCACCTTCAATCCAGCCAGCTTCGGCCTCACCTTCATCTTCAGCTCCTCCTGTTGCAGTACCACATCCTGCAAAGACAACATTAAGGATCATTCACTCAAGGGAAGATCGAGTTTATCACCAAAAGGAAAACTTGCTGTGAAATGATAACAAGGGTAAAGAACAGAACTGCTTTTTGAAGCACTGTGTCTGCTAAATGAAACACGGCAGGAGAGAGAAAATGTACAAGTAGAGATGTGAGAGGAAAACAGAAAGAAAAAAAAAATCAATACTAATTTTAGATGTTTGTTTTTACTGAACAAGCTATCCTTGGTAATCCAAGCCTAAACAAATGGGAAGAGAAGGCACCAAGGCTGTTATCTGAGAGAAGGGTTCATAGCGTCAGCTGAGCCGTCAAGCATTTCCAGAAATAAGAAGGACTTACTAGAAGTGACAAGAAGGACTAAAAGAATGAGTAACATCAATCAACACAAAGCAATGGTGTTAAATTAAGATTTAAAAGAGACAAAACATATTAAGAAATATTTTGGATAGATTTATGAAAGATCTCAACTAAAGGCATCTAGGAAGAACAATTGTTTAAAAAACACTAAGGTTAGCTAAGTATATTCATATAAAACAACTCGGGTGAGGGGACAGAGGGACCCTCAGCAAGTTCACTGATGACACCAAACTAGGAGCACAGGCTGATTTCCCAGAGGCTGAGCTGCCAGTCAGCAGGGTCTTGACCGGCTGGATAGTTGGCCAGAGAGGAACCTGCTGAGGTTCAACAAGGACAAACGCAGAGTCCTGCAGCTGGGGAGGAACAACCCCCTGCACCAGCACAGGCTGGGGGTGACCTGCTGGAGAGCAGCTCTGCAGAGAAAGACCTGGGAGTGCTGTTATATTATAAGCTAAACATGAGCCAGCAATGTGCCCTCATGGGAAAGAGTCAATGGCAGCCTGAGGGCCCCTCTCCTCTGCCCTGTTGAGGCCTCATCTGGAGTCCTGGGTCCAGTTCTGGGCTCCTCAGCTCAAGAGGGACAGGGAACTGCTGGAGAGAGGCCAGTGCAGGGCCACCAAGATGATCAGGGGACTGGAGCATCTTCCTTATGAGGAAAGGCTGTGGGACCTGGGGCTGTTCAGCCTGGAGAAGAGGAGACTAAGGGGGGATCTTATTAACATTTACAAATATCTAAATGGTGGGTGTCAGGAGGTTGGGGCAGCACTTTTTTTTTCTATGGTAGCTAGCAACAGGACAAGGGGCGATGGGATGAAGCTGCAACACAAAAAGTTCCATTTAAATATAAGGAAAAACTCTTTCAGTGTTTGAGTGAGGGAGCCCTGGCCCAGGCTGCCCAGGGAGGGTGTGGAGGCTCCTTCCTTGGAGGTCTTCAAGATGCGCCTGGACACGTTCCTGTGTGAACTGATCTAGGTGAACCTGCTTCTGCAGGGAGGTTGGACTAGATTATCTCTAAAGATCCCTTCAAACCCCCACCATTCTATGATTCTGTGAATTATTTAAATATGACAATGGCATGTATTAGGGAATATTGAGTAAAAATAATAACCTAATATTTAATTCATCATCATAGAGAAACACAGTGACATGTTCATAGCACTGTAAGTACACTGGTGTTGTCCAAAGTAAAGCAGTAATAAAAACCACATCCTGTGTATTAATTCTGAAGTGTTAATTCTGAATGGCTTTCTACACATCTGCTGATCATTTATGTCAGAGTAATACGCAATTCATTTTTAAATAGATTTCTGAGATAGTATTTGCAAAATCAAACTAATACAGTTCTCCTTAATGAAATAAGACCTAAAAAGATAACAGTGGACAGCAAAAAATAGAATCACACAATTCAGAGATATCCTAACTGACAGGAAAGGGAAAAAAAAGAACTTAGTGTCAACAATACAGCTTTCTCTCCTGAGTGAGCAAGAGAGAAAAGAAATCTTTCAATTTTTCATGAAGAACTGAACTAGGTAGGCATTTGACATCTTATCCACCCAGGGAGTTAAGCAATTTAGCAACCATGCAGTTTCCATCTATGTCTGAAGTTCAGTTTCGGTCACCTATCACTAGAGGGAATTAACATGCAATTTGATTTCTATTTTTAAAGTTACAAAGATTTCCCAGCAACATAAGCATCATAATTAATTAACCAGCTGAGTAATTACTCCCTGCATTATGAACAGTAACTGAAGTCAAAGGAAGAAAGATGAGGTTGAACATCCCACACGTAAATGGAAGAAATTAAAAGGATATTTTACCAATGTTCTCTGTAGTTGAAATTCAGACTTCACATAATTGAAAGGCAAACACAGTCCCAAGAGAAGAGGCTTCCCAGCAGGGATGCCCTTAGACTGATGATCCACTTGAACCTTTTTCTGCAGTGCAAAAACCTTGCCAAAGAAACCATTTTTATAGCACCCAAGAAAGGAATTAAGTAACCTTTTGTAACTTCAGTACCTCAAGCTAATTAAAAGGAGTCACAAATGGAATTTGTGAGCCACATCTTCAATTGCTTCCTTCAGCAGAACGTTACATTTGGGAAGGACTAATGAACTTTGCTCTGTTTAACCTTAATCATCTTAACTGGTCTGTGTTAGATTTTAGATTCCTTTTCCATATCATTAGATTGACTGTTGCCTTTTGTGGATTAAGTGGTTTCCTAGCACAAGTAGTTCTGTTTTGGCAAATATCAGACACTATAATTCACTATTCACTAGATATAATTAAGTAATACAAATATCCTAGTCTTTTTAACAGCAGAGCTCCTCTCCTATTGCTCACAAAAGAAATATGGCCTGGTCTAGCCAGAGTCAAAGACTTTATTTCCCTTTAGATAGCTGAAATCTAGCTTGTACAAAAGTACCAACAGGCACTGCTGTTTCCTACAGTCAACCCTTTGGCCAGGTTGACTGACAATAGGAAGATACCAGCTGATGCAGAGCATTGGGCAGCTCAGCTCTTCAGTGGCTTTTGGCATTTCCAGTGGGGTGATGTTTGTTTATTCTGTTGCACACCTTCTTAGGCTTTCACTAAAAAAATCTTCCATTTCTACATATGGATTACTGATAATTTTACTGTGATATTTTCTACAAAGTCAAGAACTAATATTATGTAATGCTTAAGTACAAGCTTTTTATTTGAGCTGTATCAACATACCCTCCCAAAATCAGCCATTTGAAAGACACAAATTGTGCTTTATCTTTCATTATAAGGATCCCATTATGGCTCTGGACACAGGCAAACTTTATAGTCACATTAGATGAATATCCTCTCTCTATCATAGAAAGCTATTTGTTTAGAGAAAGTCATTGCTTTTAGTCCAAAGAACCACTAGGTCTGGTCACTGCCTCTACGTTGTGTCAGAGAAACAAAATAATAGCTAGTCAGTGCACCTGAATCCAATATGAACACATTGTACCTTGAATGAGTTGGAGAGTCGTATTTCTGAGTCCCTTCAAACTTCTTGATTCAGTACAAACAGATTTTAAAGAAAAAAATCATTGACTTGAATAATTAATTTAATTTTGTGTGTATGTCTTGCCAGAAATGATTTCCATGCTAATATAAATAAGATAATAATGTTCATATAACCCCAAAAAGTAGTCTAACATGGCATGTAAATAGCACAAGATGATATCATTAAGATGAAAGGAATTGAGTTTACCTGTCTCATAGATCATGCATAAGCAAAGAACAAAACCCACTCTTCATATTATAGATAAAAGAAAATGTTTTAAGAATGAAAGTAAATCTGGTGAAAACAATCTGGATAAAACAGGCTGAACTTTGATCAAGTTCTTGGGAAGAGTCCCTAAATGTGACAAGCTTCTGAACTGGACAATAATCCATGATTTTCATTTTTTAAATCATGAGAAGATTTTCCATAACCCAATGGAAACAACAACAGTTTAAATGCATTTCTTTTCCTTCATTCAATCAGACAATGGTGAATTCAGGTCAGTTTGAAAGGGAGGAAAGAATTCTTGGAGTGAGAGACAGGAGTAAATAATTGATAAGACATGGTCAAAACCAGGAGTTAAGTCTTTTAGATGGATGGCAGAAATGGTGAGATGCTTCATGTATTGTAGAATCCTTATTGGTCAAGATTCAATCTGGCTTCTATAAAACTACAGATGTTGCTTCTCACAGGGATCCATCGGTCCTGGTTATCTGACAGACTAGGAGGAAAATTCACCCACAGAAATGGACAAGTAGCATAAAGCAGACAGGTTCTACTGGTTTTATTCAATTTTACTCAAAATTAGAACAGTCAGATGGAGTATGGGAGACACAGATTCTGGTTTTTTCACCCGTCTCTCTCAAAGGATCAAAACTCAGGATCGCAACCTCAAAAACCACAAAAAAGCTGACATTACATAAATGGGAATCTTATGCCATGTCCCCTCTTAAGCACCATGAACACACACACTCCTGTCTTCTTTAATTGATTCCCTCCTTTAATCACACTCTAGATGAATGGTGAAAAAAAAAAAAAAAAAGCACTTCACAATAACAGTATTTGAGGTCAGGAGGAAGTAGAATTTCAGCTACATAAGAAATTTGAACAGAAAGGACCAGATATCTCCAAGTTCAAGAAGCAGCAGCTGAGCAAGGCTTTTGAATACCTAAGATTTGCATACATGTAACAACACTTCAGAATTGAAATTGCACTTTTTGTAGATCTAGCCTAATATAACTAAAAACAGATTCTAAAGGATCAACAGAGATGATCGTCAGAATTTCCCAGAATTTTGTCTTTGCTTTTTACAGTCCCACAGAAATTGAATGGGATAAAAGTGCTAGATAAATGAATGCAAAATCATAGATCACAGAATCTGGAAGGGACCTCAAGAGATCGTCCAGTGCAACCCCCCTGCCAGAGCAGCAGCACCTAGAGCAGGGCACACAGGAACTCATCCAGCTGGGTTGGAATGTCTCCAGAGAATGAGCCTCCACAGCCCATCTGGGCAGCCCCTGCCAGTGCTCTGTCACCCTCGCAGTGAAGAAATTCTTCCTTGTGTTTCCCTTGAACCTCTTCTGTTCCAGCTTCTACCCATTGCCTCTTGTCCTGTCATTGGAAAAATGTGCACATCATTCTCATTACAGGGATAAACTCTAGCAACTTCCAGGGAGTAAATAACTATCCAGATCTTCCAATAGTAAGATTTCAGAATTTATTTGTTTGAACAGAGATTTACAGACAAGTAGGATTTAAAAGTGCAATCTGCCCTTCAAAAGACAATCTATCTGTCAGGAAACATTTTCTGGAATTATGTTGTGTTCTTGCTTCAAAACTATTTAAGAAATATTCTGTTTTAATAGAGGGAAAAAAACTGAAAAGGAGCTTGCACCATCATTGGTATAAGTTTGTAGAATATTTGCTGATATACCTCAGGAAACACTTTTTCTTGATTTTTCTTCTGTGATTTTGTGATTATGGTAGGATTTTCTAGAAATTCTAGACTTAGATGAATCTACAGGAAGAAGCTGTATCTCTTTATAGGAGGAAAATACCCCACAGACTTCTCAATATACTATCTGTCTTCTTTATTTAGTAGGCAGATTCAAAGAGTACTGAGCTTACAGATTAGGGTAAAATAAGGAATGTAAATAAGATCCACGTAAGGTGTAATCATAATATGTCTAAATAGCAAAATATAGTTTGAAATTTGTAATGATTATTAATAATGCTCTTTGAAGCATTAAAAAAATGTATTAAAGGTCTAAGATGGCTGTTACGCTTTCAGAAGACAGAAGCTGGTTCCTAATGTTAGTGAAAAAACATGCCTGAGATCTTAATGAAAGGCATAGGCTGAATGCGTCACAAAAGAGTTCGTAATATACGTTTGTGACTTGTGGTAGAGTTTTATTCCAAGACAGTGAATTGTGAAACACTTATTTAAAATTCTATTTAACACAGGTCCTATCTGTCAGAAAATTCCATTTCAAAAAAGTAAACAAGCTTTTCATATGAAGCTATTTTCTGCCATAATCATGACCATATGCCGTGAGTGTGTGTGTGTGTCATTCCCCAAAGTCTCATCCTCGTGAGACAGAAAATGCATCTTCAGCTTGAAATGGAAATGATTAAGATTTGACTGCAAGTCGAGAATGTAAACGGCTGTAACTACTTTGGCACAGAAAAAACAAATTCGTAAAATGGATTAGCTTCTTCCAAAAGAGCGTGCAGGAACATACAGGTGAAAGGAACATCACCAGCAGAGTAGAAGGATCTTGACAGTGAATATTCAGAGAAACAAAAGGAGATCAGTATAATCGTGCCCTCGGTAAAACATCTCAAGAGCACGTTACAAAAAAAATAAGGAAAACAGAATTTCAAAAGCACGAAATTCAAACAGAAATAGGTCAGCAAAAACTGCTGGAAAAGAAGTTTTCCATGGAAGGGAAATGAAGGGAAGACAGAATCCAAAGGTAAACAGGATTCAGGGAAAAAAGAATGGGAAAGCAATTCAAACCAACACACGTACTCAGTCCATCTGAAGCTGCTCCAGCCTGGGCTTCTGCCTCATCAGAGATCGTGAGCAACTTGGGCACCAGAGCTGTGGGCAACAAAACTTGCCCAAGAATCTGGAAAGCTGAGCAAATACCTAGGCACTGGGCCTTTGCTGAATCCTTTTATGCCACTATTTAATTGGTGGTAATTTCCAGATTATCTTGAGAAGCCTAGTCTGCATCAGTGCTATTGTAACGATAGATAAAGTTTTAGAAAGGAAAAATAAGCAAGAAAGGAATGGGATATTAAAAGGCAAGGGAAATGTATGTCAGAAAAGACTTGAATACACCTGTGCCATAATGGGAAGGTAACAAAGGAAAGGAAGGTATACAAGAGCAGGTTAAAGACCTTCAGGAAAACAGTAATCTGTTCCTGTCAGGAGAAAATAATTTGGCTGATTTTATTAATCATCTTAATTTGGTAAAAGCCACAAAGAGGGAAAAAAAAAAAAAAACAACAAAAAACCAACAAAAAGGCCACAAATAATTATAAGGAGATTCCTAAAGCTGCTCTGAATACCAATTATAATTACAAACTATCCAGTCCCCAACTGCAATGTGGTAATTTTCAAAACAAAAATTGTATGTTTAAAAGTCTCTGAACACCTGTATTCCTGAGTCCCAACCTACAGCACACACCTCTCAGCTACTCATCTCAACCTACACGCTTCTATTTTTAAGCTGAGAATACCTTGTGGCATTTAAATTCCCCAGGAGAATCTCACAACGCCCCCAGAGGTAATTTTTTTTTAGTCAGTCAAACTGGTTTTGTCATCAGAAAGGCAACAGTTCCCATGATAAAAATTTTTTCTCTAATCACTCTCTGTAAAGGCATTTTTCCTCAGCTGCAACTCCAACACCGATGATGTTAAATTGAGCAGCTCCAAGTTACAGCTTTTTCATTAGTAGAGTTGGGCTCTTGTTAAGAACATTGTAAAGTGATGTTACTTCTTTTATCAAATGTATTCAGTCGAGTAGGAAAAGGAACAACCACCAACAATTATGCAATTATCTTCAACGCTTGAAGCATCATCATTTTTGCAGAAAAATCACTACAGCCTCCCAAATGAAGTTTTCTGCTTTTCTCTCGTATCTCCAAGGACTTATTCAACCTGAAAAACATTTTCTAGTTACTTGTAGTAAATCAGACCGTGTTCTTGAGAAGCACGTCTGTTTCTGTGACCTGTCACACACAAAGGATTTACTAGCATGAGATATCTCCAGTACACAAGGTTCAGGTTTAGGGTGCTTATATATTCACTGAAAGTGATTTTTGGACAGTTATATGACAACAATATTAGAACTTGCTTTGCAATACATCAGTTAAGTTACATAAGGGTTCCAGCGAGGGGGGCGGGGTGGATGCAGTCCCTGTGGGATAGTTATATAACTGTCAAATTGAGAGTTCAGTATTAAATATTTACACATTTTTGACACATTCATGCAAAGAAACAAATCTGCAAAGCCTGAAAGCGCATATATATATACACTCACGTATTCCTCAGCCTGATCACAAATGTTTGTGAGCAGAGAAATGTTAATTAAAACACTCAGTTTTAAGAGATGCAATATGTCGAGAGAGACTCTTCTGATTGGCACCTCCAAGGAAATGCATTTTGTAAAGACTGGTCAAAAGGATGGGGTCCTAACTCCACTGAAGGCAGTGGAAGGGGAACATACATCCATCTCTGTGACGTTTATATGCAGTTTTGCTTCCTTTTGTGGCCATAGGGGAAGCAGATAAAAGGCAATTTGAGAACCTTAATCACAAGCCCCATTCTTAGGGATTGCAAGAAACAACTTCAACATCTGGTTGTTTTAGTTTTACTCTACATTGCCCAGAGCTAACAGTGTCTGGTAAATATAGTCACATATTGAGAAGGTAAAACAGTTTTGAAATGTAAGAATCAGACCTGGAAGGTTGTTCTCTTGTGTTCGCTAATAAGAGTTCAAGTGCAGTTTACTCGACAATATGTGCAAGGTCATGTCCTAGCAAGTTTCACTTACAGAGCTAAAACTTCTGGAGAACCTCTGCCTGGAAAATAACTTGAGAAGATTTTATATTTCATCCCAAAGTTCTAAATCTCACTACCTCATATCCCCCAGTTGAGAGTTAAGTTGTGCTTGGCAACCTGGAAATAAGCAGTATCTAAACTCAATCCAGCTTTGCCAATGACCTATGCATTTCTAATGAAGGTATCTATGGGACTTAATTTTTTGCAGTCCAGCACGTGTTTGTAGAAACCAGATGTAGGTCACTTTACATTATGAAACAATTATTTAATTTTCAGGTCTCAAATGACACAATGTGCACTTTACAAGCTCTTTATGTGTTGTTACTGAAGCAAGTTCAAGTCTTAAGCTTCCATCATTTATCCCCAGCAGTGACATCCAGTAATGAATTTGCTTCCTAAGCACACTTTGTGCTGGTGAACAGCATATAACTGATAGTTTTGATACAGTCAAGCAAAACATGAGTGAAATCATTCCCTGCACAAATGTTTGGCTCCCAAAAACTATTTCATTTCATCCCATCTGTATTTTAGAAGTGCTACATCTGCCTTTTTCTGAGTCCATGACACACATAGAGTCATTTCCATACTTCCTTTAGAGATAGCTGTTCTTCGGCAGAGAGTGATACCTAAACCAGGTCTCCGTTGCTGACTCTGAGAATCTGTGTATAAATGCTCATTTTCTTTTTTTTTTGCCTTTTACAGAGACCTCAAATGTATCTTATTTTCAGATCTGTCTTTCCAGTTTTCCACGCTGCAGTAAAAATATTGATTGACATAAACCCAGCAAACCATTATTGGATGAACAGAATCTCACTTGCTGCCTCTCATTCCAAAGGTGATGGGTTCAAAGGAAATAGAGGAAAGAAGGTGAGAGTCAGAAAGAGAGACAGGCAGGCTATGTATATCCAGACAGAAAAGTAGGAAGCTAAGAATCAAGAAATTTGTAATAGGGAACCTTCAGAAAAGACAGTATGTACTAAACAACTTTGTAATGCAGCCTTGAATAACCTAGACATAGGCTATTTTTTAACCATTTTAGAATATGTTAAAAAACCCAACAGGATAGCATCTTAAAGAACAACTGGTGCAGTACATTTTCATCCTTGGAGGTCTTCAAGACCCGCCTGGACATGTTCCTATGCCATCTGATCTAGGTGAACCTGCTTCTGCAGGGGCGTTGGACTGGCTGATCTCTAGAGGTCCCTTCCAACCCTGCCATTCTATGATCCAAGCATTTATAAAAGAGCATTTACAATTGTTTGAGTCTCTTCTCAGTATATTTGTTTTCTGCACAACCCAGTAAGAATTTACAAAACAAGTGCCTTCACACAACATCAAAAATACTCACCCCATAATAATAAATGATCAGAAACAGTGTCATAGGCATTACTAAATATGTGAGGTAGTAAAAGCTTTTCCAAAAAAAGGCAAAATAATGAACTGGAAAAATCAATCTCCTCTTAAAGTCTGCAAGTAATTCATTATTAAGGGGTTGACTGAGAGAAGTAAAGACTGATAGTCAAAAAGTAAGTTTCCCAATAAAGGATAATATATTTCACAAAACAAGAGCTTGGTCAATGTTAGGAGGGTGGTGCTGGGATAATTGTAAAGTAAAGACACAACTTACAAACAACTTGTATTTTGTTACTCTTCCATAAAGAAACATATCCTTGTTATTCTTTAAAGGTCTCTATAGAGGTATTGAAAAAAAATTAGATGAAAAATTAGATCAAATGTAAAAAATATGCTTGTTAAAACCAAACTGCTCATTTCAGTACAAATTTCAATGTCCACAACAAAACATTCTGGTTAAGGTTGCAGGTTTCTTTGCATTCCTCCAGGACACATAAAAATGGACTTAAAAAGGTTCCACATTTAAGTCACTGTTCCAAGAATGCAGAAGTGCACTGGTCTTAACCATAAATATTCTTCAGTTTAGGCTCTTTTCTCAGGGTTTCTCATGGATAAAAAACTGGAAGACCTTGGTTCAGCTCCAATGCAGAACAGAAATAAACATCGATACTTTGCTGTGAAAGTTTGTTTAGTGGCCAGCCTTGATAGGCTGAGCCAGTTAGGGTTTCTGAGGATAACTCACCTGATTTGACTGTATCAGGTGTTTCTGTTTAGACTGCATCTATAACAGGGCAAAGTCATTCCCAGCAGTGAAAAATACAGTATAAGGAAGGGATTTCCTTTGGATGATATTAAATGTCAGAACCATGAAAAAAAACCTGAATGTAAAGGAGAAAGTCAGTTTGAAAGACCTATGTACAAAATTTAATTAATGATGCAGGAAATTATGATCCCACAGATCTGCCTGAGTTTTGAAACGCTGAACTGGAATGCTAATGTAAATGGCATTGGTTGATTCAGAGTAAAATGCAATTAGAAGGGAAAGCAATGCCTTTCTTTACCATCATGTATTGCACGACCACTCTTGGAATAGGCTATTGATCCAATGCAAATAAAACATTATGAACAAAACTGATAGGAAGAAATTAGAATTTCTGTGAGTTTGAGGTTAGCAGTGAAGTGGTTGTCCATATGTTGATACTTATTCACTTGGATAAATTTCATTTCCAATTCTAACCTTGCTATTTAAAAGACCTGCATAGGGAACACTGCAGTGCCCAGAGGGATTATGGAGTTTCCTTCCTTGGAGGTCTTTGAGACACACCTGGACATGTTCCTATGCCACCTGGTCTAGGGCTTCTGCAGGGAGATTGGACTGGATGATCTCTAAAGGTCCCTTCCAATCCCTATCATTCTATGATTACGAAAGTTGTCTCAGAAAAGCCTTATTAAGTAACTCAAGAAAATAACATTTGGAGCTCCAACTATCCTGGCATTCTTTACAAACACATTGGGAAGCTAAAGTTTCCGTTAGTCGAGTTAGTTTCTGAAAACGGGAAGAATGCTCCAATTTGCCACATAACAACCCCTAACAACTTCCAGTACTTCCTAAATACAGCTGGACGGAGAAGAGGATTTCCTCAGCTATCACTCCCCGTGCAGATCACTGAAAGCACCAACAAACATGGAAGCCCATGAAAATCAACAAATGCTTGACAACAAACTGGCTGTCATCAAGGCACCTGACTTTAAATAAATCTGAGAAAAACATTTAACAGTAACAAATATTCCCTAAGTACATAATCCGATTGAGAGCTGTCTGGCATCACTTACAGTTCCTATAAACAAAGCCTATTCTCTTTCTGTCTGAATCAGAATGATCAGAAGAGCAAGCCATTGCAGAAGGCTTTTAGGATAGCGTCTGCCTGAGTGATGAATGCTTATACTGTTCTTTGATTGTGCTCTAACATAAACAAAATGTACTTGCTTCCAAAAATATTATCTTTTCCCTGTTTCTTTTTTTTCCTTTGTACTTTAAAACAAGATGTTCTAACCAAGATGATTTTAGAGAAAGACTGTCTTTAACAAAACTACTACCAAAAATTTGCAAGATAATATTGAAAAAAAAAGTTGACTTTGCCCAGATATCTTGACAGACAATACATTGGAGCTTCTATAATAAATCAAACTGGAGAACAGGATGAAGTTAAGACGGCTAACTGATACACTTCATATATCTACACCATTTAAAGAGCAACTGTCAAGTTTTTCCAACATGCAAGGCCTGCAGAGAGAGGTTTATAAGAACAGGTTACTCATTTTAACAGACCCCTTCAAAGTAATTTGTGGATTCTCAGAGGTCCATGGACCACAGCTTGAAAGCTGCTGATTAAGGAAATTTGCAACTGAGTAACTTAAGCAACCTCAAACAGCTAGGATACTGCAAACTCAGAAAATTAAATCCATGCTCTTTTGAGCTGAGGCTATAGTGCTGTCTCTAGAGTCGGTTCTTGAAATTTCTCAACCCTTTTGATGCTGTTACTCTCTCACTCATCAATCGCATTCGTGAGAACAAAAAAAAATCTAGGTTGAACAAGCTATGGAAGACTTACAGATCTCAGCCACAAAACCAGTTCATAAACTGCAGTGTTTATTACTTTCATTAAATTTCCCATCCTCATTACTTTATGCTATAAAGCTTTAAGAGGTGAAAAATCATGTCAATAAAAGATTAAATAGTATATCATAATGTCTTGCACCAGAAGGCATTAAAAAGTTCCATCAACACTAGCAAATAGTGTGGCCCTATAAAAACAGTTTTACAGTACAAATTTATGTGCTGTGGAAACATGTTTCTGGACCACATTTTTCAGTTTAGTTTCATCTCAAAGGGTGGGATGGAATCCCATCTGAATGCTGATCCCAGTTTGTGCCCTCACTCTGCCGTGTGACTCAAAGCATATTAACTGGGGACAATAGGAGATGTAACTTGTGAACTGTGGTCTGAATTCAAGCTAAATTGTTAATGTAGATATATCCCAAGCAAGCTAAAGCTGCATGTAATTAGGATAACCTGTATTTAGAACATATAGTCCATAGACTCTTCACATTCATTTCAGTCCATCTAGTTTTTAAGATTCTAAAGGTTTTTGCATACTTAATTGAAACAATATGAGCACACCCTAGAGAGAAAAAACAGAACCCCCTTATGCAATAACAGCAAGAAACTGGAATCAGTTGTTTAAATTGTTACTTTTCTGACAGGAGATATATATGTATGTATACACACATAAAGGAAAGAATATACATATATTAACACACATGTATGTGCACATAATATCTATATAATACATAATGTGTATAGAATATATATATATTAACAGACACATATGTGCACACACATTGTGCACACAAGCACACATACTAAAAAAGTAGCATAACTCAGTGCCTTTACCAGCTGACATTTAGTGCACTAGATGAAACACACAAGGACTGCAATACCAAACACCTATTAGTCTGTACTTCATTCCTGAAGGAGGAGAGCAGCAAGGTGGGAGCCTGTTTGATCTTCTCTCTGTTTAAGCTTTAGAAAAACCCTCCAGGGCCTAGGTTTGGGTAGTGGGGGGCAGGGGGGCCTACAGGGGTGGCTTCTTTAAACAAAGAGCTATGAGAAGCTTTACCTATAGCTGACAAAGATAACAACAGTCGATTCTAAGATGGATCAACAGCTGACCAATTAATGACTGAGGTAACACCTCTGTCATTAACATCCTGGAGAAAGGGAAGACGTTGCTGGGTGGTTGCTGAACTGCAGCAGCAACAGGGAGGGAGAATGTGAAAACATCTCCACAGACACCAAGGTCAGTGCAGAAGGAGGCAGAGGAGGGTGCTTAGGCACTGAAGCAAAGACTCCCCTGTGAGCCGTGGTGCAGCCCACAGTGAGGCAGATGTACCCCTGCAGCCCATGGAGGCATCGGGGAGCAGAGACCCACTCACAGACCATGGAGGAGCCTGAAGGAGGCTGTGACTCCATGGGAAGCTCATCCTGGAGCAAGTTCCTGGCAAGACCTGGGAGTCTGTGGGGAAGGTGCCCACGCCGGAGCAGGTTTGCTGTCAGGACTTGTGATCCAGTGAGGGGACCCAGGCTGGAGCAGTCTGTCCCTGAAGGACTGTCT
>WBNH01002182.1:239697-275069 GCA_013401255.1 Urocolius indicus
GTGGGGGGAGGGGCTTTAACATTCAGTTTTATTTCTCATCTCCCTGTTTGATGGTTTATTAATAAATCAAACCTTTTTCTCCCCAAGTTGAGTCTGTTTTGCCCGTGACACTAATTGCTGAGTGATCTCCCTGCCCTTAGCTTGACTCACAAAACCTCTCATATTTTTTTCTCTCTCCCCTGTGCAGTTTAGGAGGGGGAGTGACAGAGTGATTTGGTGGGCCACTGGCACCCAGCCAGGGCTTAAACGACCGCATGCACCTACACAGATTTGAAGTTGAGAGATTTCTTTCCCTGAGGTCTGAATTCAACGCTTGATTACACACCTGTGTGCACATGCTTTTTGCTGAGTTTTAAATATTTTGTCTCACAAAGGCCTATTTTACTGATTTCTCAAAAAAAAATGCCAAATCATACCAAAAAAACAGCCCACTCAAAAGCCCGCCAAAAATCCCTGCAGACTGCCATACATCTGCCTTGTCATCACAGTTTGCATGTTCAAAAAGGTGTACCTGTTTTATTTCAACCATCTATGCTTATACATTTTTTCCAGCTCATAATTTTCCATTCTACTTCCAACTCACCAACACACATTGAGCCGTCAGTGCGTGCAGACCTTGGGGTTTTACACAGTTTTGTTTGAACTCATGTGGACTACTTGGCAAACAGCATTCTCCTTTGAATCTAGAAAACAACCCTATAGCCTGAGCCAAAAAATTCTTTCATTAAAGTCACACAATAAACAGAGTTTGAAAACTGATCAAGATTTTAAAGCTGCTAAATTAGATCTGACTTTTTACAGTAACAATGAAAAAAGAAAACCCTTGGTATTGCTGTATTTCATATTGGTTTATTTTGTAAGTCATTAATGTTAACTTTCAACAATACAGAAGTTTTCAAGGGTTTTTATTGGTTTGAGGGAAATCAGATTTATTTTTTAAACATCAGGTGCATCATTTTGGCTCCCTCTGTTGTGCAGTGCAATACTGAATGTATATCTGGATGTGTATATATATATGAATACATATATGAATGTATATTGCAAATAAAGCATATTCCTCTGTACTATTGACATGTTCAAATCTCAGATTCCTGTTGAAAAAGCTGGATATGTTCCCATAAAGAGCTATACATTGGTATTTATAATCAAGTTGTCAAGTAGACAAAATATGGCTGGAAATGTAATATGACAAATTGACCTTCACATCCATGTAAAACTAAAACAAGTCAGTAGTGTTATGTTTAAATTCTGAGAAGAGACATTTAGCTTATACACCAGAAATAACTGTCTCACTGCATGGACACTTACACAAATTTATCTAGGGAAGACACAGAATTTCCATCTCTGGGACCTTTTAAAAGCCAGTATGATAAATTTCTGTCAAGAGTGGCTTAAGTATTGTTGATACTGCTTAGAGTATGGGGACAGACTAAACGACCTCCAAGATCCCCTCAAGTAAGTTTTCTCATATCCTATGTCTTCTTGTTTGCCTTTGGATGTTGTCATCAGACCATGGATTAACCAGGCCAGTGAGGAAGAGAGACTGGAGCATGCTCTGATTTATATACTTAGCACCCATTTCAGCACTTCACTCCTAATATAGGGAGTGCTGGGGAGTTTAAAGTAAATACAGCTTTGCTGCTCTGCATAGGAGGAAACCAAGGCCAGCAAGGCTTGTGCTTGCTGTTGCAATCACAGATGAACCCCTGTACCACCTCCCCTGTCTGCAGCCTGCACAGCACATCTGTACAAACCACAGAACCATACAAAATGGCACAGTCTCCCCACATCCACCAAGGCAACCACACGAATCTGCACAAATACACCAGCTTAGCCAGGTTTCTTACTCTCCTTGCACAACCCAGAAGAGAGGCCCCAAAGGAGGCTGCTGTGGCAGTAGAGTCATCTTGTGCACAGGGATACAAAGCCACAGAGAGGCTCTGCAGGTTCAATTCATGTCCTGATGGGTTTGTCAGCTACAGCTGAGTGCTCATAGTCAGGCTCCACCTGGTTCTATAAAACCAGCCACCGAACAATTCTTGCACCATGCTCTCCGTGACCTCATACCACCTAGGACTCTTACCAACTCATCTAGTATCGGAAGACAAAACCTGAATGTCTCATCTTTGGAATCTAGAAAACAACATAAAAGGAAACATGTTTCTACAATTAAATAGTACATCCAGGTACGCCGCAAGGTGCACAATTTTCTGCTCAGGAAAATAGCCTTACACAAGTATTGGAAGACAGGATGATAATCTGCACACATGAAAGTTTCGACACATGCAGAACAGCTGGACAGCCCAACTTGTTCTGTTCTCTGCTCCTTCACAATTAAATTATAAAGGAAGGAAGGAAGGAAGGAAGGAAGGAAGGAAGGAAGGAAGGAAGGAAGGAAGGAAGGAAGGAAGGAAGTTTCTTGAGCAAATTCTTAAAGGAACTACATTTATTTAACAAAACAGGTTGGGCTAATGCCACTAGAAGCCATATGCTGCTTCACCTCATCCTAGCTCTGGGAGGAAGGAGGTTAAATGGTGGGGTTCTGGCAGAACAAGCTGTTTTTAAGAGGGCAAATACGTTCGCTTCTTTTCTTCTCCTGTTTTCCAGGATGCCAACTGCTTCAGCCCTTGCACTGACAGACAGACAGTTGCTAAAGTCCTTTGGGAATCTCAGGGTTTAGTTTTCACAAAGGATGATAGAGATATTTGAGTGTCTGGAACAACATGCCTCAAAAGTCATGTTTTGAGAACCCAGAAATTAATCTGCACTTTGAGATTAACCTATTTTATAACAATGCTGCTTTCTAAGAGCAGCACGTCTATTGTCTCAGCTTCTGTTGTGAATTTTGGACAGTACAATAAAACACCTCCAGCACAGTGACAGCTGGATCAGGGTTATTTGTTTAGCAGCAAAGACAATAAAGGATTCCTATTAGGACATATCAGCTTTTAAGGCTGCATAGCCCTCAGACTCTCTTATATATGACTTGTTTTTCCACTGATTTAAGATTCTCCAGTGCCTGAAGAACATTATGTAACACACTCTACATAGACTTACAGAACAATGTACTTTAGGTTTTCATAGTTAAAACGAAATTGTTTGTCTGAGACGAATGGAGAGGGTGTGGAATTCCAAATCTGTTCTAATTAAGGGCTAAACTGAAGCCAGAACTAAAACCCTCTGAAAAAGTACATGGTTTGGTATAAGATCATGTTGCATTAGATACGTGTATGACAGTCGTGCAAAGTCAAAGCCAGGGCCTGCAGCCTGAAAACAGCGCAGACAGAAGGCAGAATGGCAGCTGCATTTCCCTGCCATGCTAACAGGTGATTAGTTCACACTGACTGTGAGGATTACAAGGCAGTTCAGCTGTTCTCTTGACCTTTTGAGACATGCAAGAGATTTGAAGATGTTTGCTAATTATTGTTGTATTCAGCATCTACAACCTGATCCGGAAAAAAAAAACCCAACCTCTAAAATTAAGTGATTGTTCAGGGACTTAGTGTTGGTTTGCTTTTTCACTGACACAGCTCATGAGGCAGGGTGCAAGTCAAGATTTGAATCTCAGCAAAGTGTTAAAATGAATGAAATTTAGCTCATTTTGTTTTAAAAAGGCTTCCCATTTTCTACATCTTGTATTACAGAAAGGACTTAAAGAGGTAATGGCTTTTCAATGCACCAAAAACTTACATTTTTTAAATACAAAGTGCGCATGCATAGGTTGAACTGGAATCAGTTTTTCATCTCAGTGTTGGTTTCATAGCTGAGAGGGCTGGCAAAACACTTAGAGTCGCCTGTTGCTGTTTACTGCTGTGATTTTAGGCATTTGTTAAATAACACTAATATTGGCTTCACAAATGATATTTTTATGCTGCCCTCATCTATGTATTTGTAATGCAATCTATGTTAGGGAGTGTAAAATGCTTCAGAAAAAAAAATATTAAGATCTAAAACTGCCACAAAGAACAGAGAATTCACTTTCTTCAGCTGACTCATTTCTGACATTTCTTTCACTCATTAATCAAATCTATTAAGTGTATACTAATGAAAAGAAGGCAGGCAGATTGTTAGACATGAGAAGATATCTGCAACACTTCTCTGTGGAAACCTTTGTGTCCTAGGATCTTGAATTGGCCTGTGAGGCTCAGTATGTGAAAGTCCAGCAAGAGACTTGAAAAATTCATGTGCTTCATTAAACACACGAGTAGCCCTACTAAATCAAAACACTAAGGAAAATGTATGATGAAATCCAGGTGTGGACTGTAGGTGTAAAGACAAAGTAACGATTGATAAATATTCCTATGCCACTTGATCTAGATGAACCTACAACTACATGGGGGTTGGACTTGATGATCTCTAAAGGTCCCTTCCAACCCCTACCATTCTATGATTCTATGAAAACATTTAGTTTATAATCTGTCATCTTTGTTGCGTCTCACTAGAAAGTAAATGAACATCTTAAAGGCCTTTCCCAACCGTTATGATTCGATGAGCTCCCCAGAGGATGGTACAAGATTTGGATGTGCTTATTTATCTGAGGTTACTTTTAGTTAAGGTGAATTGAATTTGGTTAAAGTTCCTCAATAATTCATGCTTTTACTTTCTCAAACTTTTCTTGTTTTGAAACAACTGCTTCTTCCCCAAGGTCACTGAAGCATTTCTCATTTAAATGAAACCTTGAGCTGTGCAGAGATTTTTTTCTAGTGATCGTTTCTAATGTTAAGGTCATTCAAATGATCAATATTAATAAAGAGAAAAACAACATGTTTACATTTGGCAGAAACTGATTGTGCTCTCCCACAGAACCTAATAATACCGAGTACCATTTCCAAGAGCAGATGAGATGGCAGTGCTCCTGCAGAGCTAATCCTGCTATTCACTTTACATCCAATGTTTGCTTCCTGCCCAAATGACACCTGTGTGTTTCTCCTGCGCCAATATGTGTTTGCGTACACAAACATCTATTTCAGGGTTTCCCTGCAGGCATTTGGGATATTTATACCATTCAGGAATAAGCTGATTTCATTAAAAACCTGTAAGATTTCTAGAATCCCCCAGAGAACAAACAGATCAATCTACTGAGACATTACACTTTGAAAGAGAAGTTTATCATCTCTGTAATAACTCTCAAAAAAAGGAAAATGCTTCTGTGAGAGTGGCAAGAAAATTGTTTAGAACTGGATAGTGAAGGAGTGCAAGACTCCTAACACCAGCCACCAGAAAATACCAACACAAATCGAGCTGTGTCACAAATATTGGTAAAGAAACAGAGGGGAAGAAAATCGTAGACCAAAAACTGGGAAAAAGGAGAAGAATGTTATCAAATCTAAGGTCAAGCACACAGAAAGGGTCTTGTTCCACCTGGCCTGAATTACACAGGCTGCCCAGCTCTCCTTGTAAGCCCCAGCTTCTGATCTCTGCGAGAATCTGGAAAGCGATGCGCTGCTTTCCCTCCAAACAGAAAGGACACACACATCTCTTGCATACCAATAAACTGAAGGCATTAACCTCCAAGACTTGTCCACACAGCAATACAGCTATGAGCCATCATTTCTGGTGATGGTGCCAAGGCTGGTTTGGAGTTCTGTTTGGTTGGCTTTGCACCCCTCTTCATTCTCCCTTATTCTTACCATGCGTCTTGCTAGAGACTGGGATGGTGATAAGTACCTGCTCAGTCAGCATGGCAGGATGAGATTTCTACTTACATCAGCCCATGGAGAGAATATTTTTCTATATGCAGAGAAAAGCATACAAGAGTAGAAGACAAACTCTGCACATGAGTCTGAATATAAGAAACAAACCCTGCACGTGAGTCTGAAGATGATAATGAACTGGTACAGGATTTTGGCTGCTCTGCAAATGCAGAATAGGAATTACCCTCAGGTATAATTAAAAAACCACCAAACCAATGTATACATAGAAAAGGTTAAAAATTGGATGAGAAACATTAGCTGTTTATATATGTAAACACAGAACAATGAATTAAATTGTTCACATGACCTTACAGCTGTATTAGAAAGGTAGTACTTCATAGAATCACAGAACCATGGAATCATTATGATTGGAAAAGATCATTTAAAACTGCCAAGCCCATCATTAAATTAAACCATATCCCTCGGTACCTCATCTATGCATCTTTTGAATATCTCCAGG
Source organism: Urocolius indicus (assembly GCA_013401255.1). Taxonomy (NCBI): domain Eukaryota; kingdom Metazoa; phylum Chordata; class Aves; order Coliiformes; family Coliidae; genus Urocolius; species Urocolius indicus. The sequence goes on from WBNH01002182.1 coordinate 245,851, forward strand.
GATGGGGACTCCACCACCTCCCTGGGCAGCCCCTTCCTATGCTTAATAACCCTCTCAGTGAAGTTCTTCCTAATGTTCAATCTAAACCTTCCCTGGCGCAACTCGAGCTCATTTCTTTGTGTCCTGCCATTCATTTCTGGAGAAACTGATCCTCATCTCACTACAACTCCCCTTCAGATAGTTGTAGAGAGTGCTCATGTCTCCTCTCAGCCTCCTCCAGGCTAAACATCCCCAGCTCCCTCAGCCACTCCTCATCATACCTGTGTTCCAGACTCTTCACCAGCTTTGTTACCCTTCAAAGGGGCAACAAACATCCTCGGTGTCCTTCTTGTAGCAAGAGGCCCAGAACTGGACACAGTATTCAAGGTGCAGCCTCACCAGGGCCCAGCACAGGGGGACATTCACCTCTTTGGCCCTGCTGGCCATACTATTTCTGATACCGACCAGGATGCCATTGGCCACCTTGGTCACCTGGGCACACTGCTGGCTCATGTTCAGCTGCTGTCGATTAACACCTCTGAGTCCTTTTCTACAGGACAGCTTTCCAGCCACTGGATGCAGGGGAATGCTTGAATCTCTGCTGCATGTTATTACGGTAAAATTCCCTATAGTAGCCCAGATGTCATGTGAACAGCAACAAATCCATGAACTGATCTAAGGAAAGCTGAGAACTGGAACCACAAAGAGATCCTGCACATAATAACAACATTTTCAAATGCCTTAATTACATGGGGGTTGGTTTGTTTAGTTGGGTTTTTTTTTTAATCCAAGAGATTCCACAATACCTGTTAAAAGCACCTAAGGAATTAGGACAGACAACATGTCTTTACAACATGACATTGTACTCGAGCATGGCTGAAAACCAGCAGACAACGTGTAGGGAACTCACAAGGACTGGACTGACACAAATCAACAGAAATGCTTCAAAAATGTATACCATTGCAGACTACAAACTGGGCAGAAAGTCACACTAGCTGGTATCAAATTCTGCACCTTCACTCTTGACTAAGAAGCAGAAGTTTGTTGTCAGCTGCTTTATGGATCTTTTTAATAAGTTTTTATAGCTATACACATAATGTTTATATAAATGAATTAAATCTGTACTTTTTTTCACTTCCTTCCACAAATACTTGCACTAATGGCTGCTCACATTTTTCCCCCTATGACTGATTTCCATAGACTTGCTCAATATGATGAAATGTCAAGACAGATACTTTGAGTCATATTTCCACAAGCATTAAAACCTAAGAGAAGATGAGAACAGCACAGCATTTCAGATCCCAAGCAACTGATCTGGATGAGGTGGAGGGTTAGTTGTTTGTTTGTTTGTACCATGCACCATGGATGAGAGTGTTGGCTCTGGTATTTCCAGGCCTGACTGTGACCTGCTATCCATTCAACCCATGCACAGGTAGTCATTCAGGTTCACAGACAAAGGATATAAGATTTGCTAGTCAGTGATTTTGGCTAGAGTAGAGTTAATTTTCTTCAAGGTAGATGGTACGGGGCTGTGGTTTGGATTTGTGCTGAGAACAGTGTTTTGACAACAGAGGGATGTGCTTGTTACTGCTGAGCAGTGCTTACACAGGGTCAGGGTCTCCTCTGCCCCTCACCTCACCCCACAGTGAGGAGGCTGAGGGTGCACAAGGAGTTGCAGCATACACAGCCAGGACAGCTGAGCTCAACTGACCCAAGTGATGTCCCAGACCATGGGGTGTAAGGAGGGACGCTGGGGGTGATGTTGTTTGTCTTCCCAAGTCCCTGGAGTCCCCCTGCCCTGGGGATGGCTGAACACCTGCCTGCCCATGGTAAATGGACAACGAATTCTGTGTTTCACCTGGTTTGGGTGTGCAGCTTTTGCTTTACCCACTAGACTGTCTTTATCTCAGCCCATGAGTTTTCTCCCTTTTACTCTTCCAACTCTACCCCCATTCTTCTGGGGGAAAGGGGCCAAGCAGCTGCACTGGGCTCAGTTAAACCACAACAGCACCCATCGTGGGGCTGGAAGGGTTTGAGATAATGACAGATTTGACTGCTATTTGCTAGATTAATTTCTAGCTGTTATTGCTGTTTAGTTATTAATTGACAGGCCCCTGTGCTTGCCATGGGGTTTGCTGGCCTCACTATATTAGACTCAGGTGGTTGTTAGTAGATGGTTTTTGCTCTCACTGCTTGCTGTGCTGCTGCACAGCTTATTACCTTACTCTGCTGTACCCAGGAACATTCTGATAACAGCCATAGCCCTATGCTGGGCTGGCAGGTGCCCAGGGAATCACTGCTGTTCTGGACAGCCTGGAACTCCAGTGGGAACTTGAGTCAAAGGGATTGTGACCTGTGGATGAGTCCATGTGGGAGCAGGACATGCCAGAGCATCTGTGGCTGTGGGTAAGTCCATGCCACAGCAGGCACATCTCAAAGCATTAAACCACAACAGCTGAGTTGTACCATGAGTACAAGAGAGTACTACCTCGACAGGTGGGCTTAGCATAGGAAGAAGCAATGAACCTCACCAGAGCTGTGGATCAGCTGCATTATCTCTCCAACTGCATGGAGACTCTTTCTGATTTAGATCTCCAACTTAAGTCCTCACTGATCAAGCAATGTGGCACATTGTAGGAATGATAAATAAATGAGTGCTAAATCCCAGGAAACACAGTCTCTGATAAGGATACTAAGCCCTGTGAGGTCAGCAGGCTTCTCAGCAGCTGCCCAGCTCAACTTCACCAACAGCTTAATCCAAGGGGCTTGGAAGAAAAAAATTTCAGGGGACCATGCTCTGTTTGTGTATTTTTTCCTGTTCAATAATTTGTTGCATGAGTAAGGAGCAGGCTAACCCAGTCAAACCTCTGCTGAGCCTTACATTTAAGCATTGTAACCAATCATATAACTTTGTTTTCAAGACAGAGTTTTGCCTTGGGAACTTCAACAGAAGCCACCTCAATCACCCCTTTGGTGGGTTTCTGACTTAGTCTGTGCTCCTTCCCAAAGCATGTTTCACTTCACAGAATCACAGAATCTCAAAGGCTGTAAGGGACTTTGAAAGCTTATCTAGTGCAACCTCGCTGCCAGAGCAGCAGCACCTAGAGTAGAGCACACAGGCACTCATTCAGCTGGGTTGGAATGTCTCCAGAGAAGGAGCCTCCACAGCCCATCTGGGCAGCCCCTGCCAGTGCTCCCTCACCTCAACAGTTGAGAAATTCTTCCTTGTGTTTCATGGGGCCTGTTGCCCCTTGTCCTATCATTGATCATCTCTGAGCACAGCCTGGCTCCATCCTTCTCACACCCATCCTTTATGGATTTGTAACCATGAATGAGGTCACCCCTTGGTCTCTTCTCCAAGCTACAGAGCCCCAGCACCCTCAGCCTTTCATCGCAGGGCAGATGCTCCACTCCATCATCTGTGTGGCCCTGTGCTGAACTCTCTCCAGCAGCTCCCTGTCCTTCTGCAACTGAGGGGCCCGGAACTGGACACAATATTCCAGATCGTCAAGCAATGGTTTGAGACCCGAGTCGAGGTACTAGGTCTCATGAGGAAACTCTTTCTATCCATATCATGTCACTTGATTTTGTAAAAAAAACTGTATACAAAAATGATTTCACCACACCCTGCTGTACAAACATTGATATTTCAGCTTAGTCCAGGACTAAAATGAAACCAGAATCCCATTTATTCATTAAATCCTCTTCACATATGACAGGCTAACTATTCTGTTCACTCAGAGGGCAGAGTCTATAATCTATTAACCCAAGACACAGAAGAATTTTGTTCTGGGGAGAAAAGTATTTTTAACTTGCCTAAGTCACAGCCCTATGTGATCATTCCTGTAGCAGAGACTACATCTGCACCGGGGATTTTGTCTCAAAATACATTTGCTAAGACACAGCAGCAGCTCTGCACTTTTCTGAAAGAGTGGGAAAATGATTCTGTGTGGATCAGTAATGAGAGCAGTAATTGCCACAGGGCTGACAATAATTTATGCAGAAGCTCTCAATTGCTCCTAATGGCCTGTCAGATGGTAAAAGGGAATGCAAAGCAGATCATAAAAAAACAACTCCAGCATAGTTCCTGAGAACAAAATTCTTGAAACCTTCACTCTGGCTAAGAAATATTGAAGTACAGCAACTGAAGTGGGTTCTGGAAAAGCAAGAGAAGAAAACTATCATCTAGTAATTCCTGCAGGTCAGACTTTGGGATTGCAGCAGAAAGTGTTTTTTCTTTCCAAGATTCATCCATATCTTAAATGCAGAACTGCAGTAGAACAAAGCCTTCATGAACTGTCAACAAATGATTGCTACTTCTTCCAGTTCAGTTTGCTTGAGAAATGTTACCACTGATACTTCAAAACCACAGAGATGTCAGTTGTTTTCAATGGTTTAAACTGAATGCAACTCAATAACCTACTTACTATTCTCAAGATAACACCAAACTGTGTTATAAAGGCTTAGAAATGCAATTTTGCTACAGTCCAAGGACTTAGATTTGGCAATGTATCAACATTCATGGCTTACACTGGGGAAAATAGCCAATCTAGAAATACCCACAGAAAATGAACTTTTGAGCTTGTAACTGCCCAGTTCAGCAAAACACACTGACATACATATGTTAGACTGTACCCTTAGACACAGTTCCCGAAGCAACTCATGCACTCTGATGTTCTTGGATGGGTGGATTTTGTGAAGCATTCTTCTTCAAAAACTCCTCAGGATAAAAGTATTTTGCACTTAAGCTGCAGAAACTAGTTAAAAACTAATTATTTCACAATGTCAAAGATTAGAGTATGTTTCAAGTGTCCAAACAGAAGGAGTTACATTGATAAAGATGACTCCAACTTATTACATTAACTAATAAGGACATTGGTAGATAAAAGTTTAGGATATGTGAAAGCCAGTGGCATCCTGGGGTGTATTAGAAGGGCTGTGGGCAGTGAGGTTCTCCTCCCCCTCTCCTCTGCCCTCTTGAGACCACATCTGGAATACTATGTCCAGCTCTGGGCCCCTCAGTTCCAGAAGGACAGGGAGTTGCTGGAGAGAGTTCAGTGCAGGGCCACAAAGATGATTCAAGAAGTGGAGCATCTGCCTCGTGATGAAAGGCTGAGGGAGCTGGGGCTCCGTAGCTTGGAGAAGAGGAGACAGAAGGGTGATTTCATTAATGTTTCCAAAATACGTAAGGGGCGAGTGTGAGGAGGCCAGAGCCAGGCTGTGCTCAGTGATGGCCAGTGACAGGACAAGGGGCAATGGGTATAAACTGGAACAGAAGAGGTTCCAAAGAAACACATGGAAGAATTTCTTCCCTGTTGAGGTGAGGGAGCACTGGCAAGAGCTGCCTACATGGGCTGTGAAGGCTCCTTCTCTGGAGACATTCCAACCCAGCTGGATAAGTCCCTGTGTGCCCTACTCTAGGTGCTGCTGCTCTGGCAGGGGGGTTGCACTGGATGATCTCTTGAGGTCCCTTCCAGCCCTTAAGATTCTGTGATTCTGTGAATGTATTAAAGGCAATATATACATACACTCAACTAAAAAAATATGCAAGGTGATTTTTGCCTGACACAGTGTCTTAAAGTCCTTTATTTTCGTGTTATTATCCCTTATTCCTATCACTTTTGGATGGCTGCAACTTCTCAAGTTAGTGCTAAGCCACAAGCAAATGAAATATTTCCAGACAGTTTTGTGTCACCAAAAAAAAAACCCCAACAATCTGCTTCTAAACATTCTGTAAAATTTCACTTCCAGGCTCTCTTTCTTACCTGAGCTTTCAAGTCAAGTTAGCATTTTGTTCAAAAGGCTGAATATCAAAACATCCAGCAGAAGAATCATAGAATGGTAGGGGTTGGAAGGGAATTTCAGAGAAACAGGTTTTCCTTCCCCTTGATTTCCATGTTCCCTCTGTGTTGCAGGTGGCTGGGGAAGCCTGGCCCAGCCCTGCCATACGGAACACCAGGCTGTGCGGCGTGGGGTGAGGCAGCACAGCACAGCTGCTCCTTCCCTGTGGGTAATATCCACAGGGCTCTACTTCCAATAGAGACCACGAGGCTAAATGAAATCACAGTCTTGCTTCCCATTGGCTTTTTCAGAGGCTCTTCCACCCTCCTTCGGCGGCTGCTAATGAACTTGCACTACAGCATTTCCTATTCAGGTCTCTCTCTGGATTTGGCAATAACAGAAAAGAAAAGATATCCAGTCTCACTGTAGACTCCAGCCTTGCCAAACCCTTCTCTGATATTTCCCAAGATATATCACCTTTTATGGCTTCAGCTACAATTCCCAGGCCAGACTTGTAATTTAAGGTGCTCCTGAAGACACGTCGAGGTCTTTCTGAGCAGAGGGACTCATGCTAATGCTTCTGCTATTGCCAAAGGGATTGTTGTGGAAACATCCACTTTCACGTAGCTGTGTCTTCAGCTGAAGGGCTCATGCTCTGTTCACCATCCTGTCCTGGGTCTCAAAGACACCAAAAAAAGCATAAGATGATCACAGGCACTTTGAGCTAAGAAGCAACACAATTACCCTGTGCAACGTGAGGCCAATCTGCAGTACACCGTGATAGGAAAAACAGTGTCACTATGTTCACCTGGGTGGAAATTGGCTGATCTTCCCCCTCCTTGCCATCCCACTTACTGACAGTGTCTCACATCTGTCTGCTCATAAAAGTTCTGCCTTTTTTCTTTTCTGTTAAAAGTCATCACATTGCAATGGTATGGAATTTATGTTTACAATTGGGTTTATGTTTACAGTTGGTTTTAGACTCTGAAAGGTGCATGTGGATGGCAGTAAGTTGATGAGCTCAGATAATTAGCAGCGATGATTGGGCATATCAGTGTGGGAAGAAGAACAGCCTTGGTGACTCATTTTCTAAATGAAAATGCATCTCATTTTGGCTGTCTTATACACTGTAAGACATCCACACATCAAAAAGTAGTGTCCTGTTACACAAAGGACTCTTTTTTGTTGAGCTGTAGACAAACCTGCTTGTCACAAGCTTTACATGTCACACATTGTATACATCACACAACTTTACACATTGCCATCAATCTCCAAAATCAAGCACCAACAACTTTTAGGGAGAAGGGCAAAAAAAAAAAAAGAAAGCCAGGAGGAGGAAAAAGCCTGTTAAAATCACCTAGAAAAGACACATTCTTTCCAGCATGGCTGACTTATCCAGTCAGCTCATGGAGCAAGCCTCAGCCCCACAAACAGAAAATACAGCCCCTCTGCGGTGCTTCCATGGAGAGATCTGAGCAGCAGGGACCAACACTGTCTCTCACCTGCCCCTCCATAAAGGCATCATCCAAGAGGATGGGCAGTACAACTGCAAGTTCATCCAGAAATCGAGAAACTTTTCAAGTAGGCTGTGGAGGAGTTAGGAAAGTTCAAGAGTAGACAGAGAGAAATGCCAGCTCCCCTTCCTAACATTAGGCTATATTTATAGAAGAAAACAGAATCATAGAATCACAGCATGGTGGGGGTTGGAAGGGATCTTTAGAGCTCATCCACTCTAACCTCCCTGCAGAAGCAGCTTCCACCTAGATCAGGTCACGCAGGAATGTGTCCAGGCGGGTCTTGAAGCCCTCCAAGGAAGGAGCCTCCACACTCTCCCTGGGCAGCCTGGGCCAGGGCTCCCTCACTCAAACACTGAAAGAGATTTTCCTTANGCAAAGAAGAGGGGGAGAATGTATATAAATAAATAATAAATACTTTCTTTTAAAGCAAAAACATTGCAAACTTGCCAAGAAATGTGCATTTCAATGGATAACTTTCATTCTGAAAGGAGTCAGAAAAGAAGAATATAGCTTTTCATGTTTCCCAAAGGAGCATTTGTCACTTATTCTGGTCACTAGGTAAGGATTCCCTGTTGCATCCCATAGACAATATAACCCTCTCACCTCAAGAAAATGAGATCAGGCATAACGTAGACCTGCTGTGAGGACATTACATAATATTCCACATTCTCTGTTACAACAGCACAGATGAAACAATCCAAAGCAATGCATAATGAATATGAGATCTACACAGGTAAGCAGACATTTGGCAAGACAGAAACCAAATGAGCTGCTGCCCTTTCAAAGAATTACAACCTCCTCAGACAGGCTGATGTTTGTTCTGAATCTAGGTTCATGTCCAGCTCAAATTGTTCAATAAATTTGCTAAAGTTTAGGTGCAAAGGCATGTTTTGCTTCTTCATAAAAAGAACTGAATTCTACTCAACATTAATGTGTCGGTTTTTTCAATGTTTAAGATTGTTGACATCTATCAATAAACCATAGGCACCTTTGGCAGTAGCTTATAATTTACTGGGTTTAAACTGAAAGACAAATCTCCCTTGCTCAAGATAGACATCAAACTAACTTGATTTATTCTCCCCAAGTAAAACATGGCTAGAGACCTTCCCAGAAAACAACTTCAAAAGCACAGGAAAAACAGTGAGCACTGAATACAATACTGAACTATGGGAAAACAAACATTTTTTCCCAGTCTGTGCTGCTGAGCTTTTCAGATTCCTCTCAATCTCAGATGTGCCATACTTTACCCATGAGAAAAGAAACATTTTAAATGCTGTACTTGAAAGAATACAATACTTGAAAGAAACCCCACGTATCATCTGAAGACACATCTCTTCTCTTCCTAATACCTGCAACAATGTCATTTGCACATTTTTCTTTCCCATCAAATAAATTAAAACATATGAGACTGGTCTGCACATTTCTGCTTAAGAAAAAAAGCATGCAGAACTATGTTCTAATTTTGTAAAGCATTATGCAATGTCCTCAAAGTATTTTACCATATCTAGTTATATGAGGTAATAACAATAAATGATGTCTCCTTCAGTAAAAAAAAAGGACTTATCTTTTCATACCTAAAGCAGACATCTGCTGAATCAATAGTCACATATTCAAAACTCAGTGAGAATGCCACAAAATATTCCTGATAATATATGAAGGACTGAAGAATCATAAATATGATACAGAAGCTATGCATAGCTACATGCTTATTCTGCTTGTGAATGGAAAGGGAAGAAGGAAGGGTCTTCAAGGAAAGTAGCCAAAGGAAACTGAAGCAAATGTAAAAAGCATTTCAAAGCTATATTTAGAGGAAGACATTCTTCATACATTTGCCAAGCCATTCACGTCATTTCACACAGCATGTTTTATCCAGCTTTATAAGTCTATGAGAGAGCAGAGTGCGGAGAAATAAAATCTGGATCATTTGCCAGAAATGGAAATCTTGCATTTATGCAGAGGAACGAATATTTTAAGCATGTGAATTGAAGAGTACTTTCCAAAGCAGGAAAAATAGGAGGAGAGCAGGCAGGGTGTTAAAACTTGCTACAGATATCACAGAAGGATCCTGCAGTATATAGCTGAAGACTTTTCCATGTTCTTGTAGACAAGGATACATCAGTTACAGAAGCAATTACATATTTCTCCTCTATAATGTGGTAAACAATCATCTGAGATGAATAATCAAATATCAATCACAAGCTGAATGGTGAAAACAGAAAACAAAATGCAACAGTTTTATGAGAGTATTATGATCTTTTTTTAACCCATTTAGCACCTTCCATGAGGTTCAGCGATTTGCACAAGGAAACATCAAGCATACATCATGTGAGCATCAGATGTAAGGTCAGATGTATCATCATGTTGGATGTAACAGTAACAGAACAAATCACATGGAAATTTCCTCTTAGTGACCTGGAAGGTGGGAATAGAATTGATTTGAGGTGATATAGGACTGGTTTTACTTAAAAAGTTTTTACCTTCATTCCCTTCTCCAGGAGGCTGATAAAACGAAAGCCCCAAAGATATGATGGCTGCAATTTCCAAGATGATAAGAGTCACATCCTGCAACGCTTCCCAGACTAGCTGTAAGAATGTTTTTGGCTTCTTTGGAGGTATAAAATTTTTTCCAAAAATAAGCTTTCTTTTTTCTAGGTCTGCAGCAGTTCCAGCTAATCCTGTAAATCAAAACAAATAAATAAACATCCATTAAGATTGCAATGAAATAGAAAATGCCCATTCACATCTGCATTCCTAGCAATTACATATCAAAAAACAACTACCATCTGTACCACCTATGGCATGTTAACAAATATTCCACATATATTTTGCTATTCTGAGATGACTTTTCCTTATGGGCTCTATTTAGTACTAATTCTTGACAGTTTTAACCATAAAAAAAGCCTTTGAATTAGTGGCTTTACATTAATGAAGCCTATGTCCATAGATACAAGCATATATGTAAACAATGTCCTCTGAAAGTAGATCCTGAAGCACAAATGCATTCCATTTGGGGTGAAGCTGGAATAGCTCTTGGCAGCTTTTGGTAAGATCAGTAGAGGCAGCATTGAGATCTTTGTTCTGACCTTAGGTCGGTGGCCTCCAAGTATCAATCAATAAAGCATATCTTGTTTGAGTTCAAAGCTGCGGCTGTATTGCCAACAATCACTGGAATGAGTTGCACTACGTCATTTTTAAGTGAAAAGAGACAGTCAAAGTGACAGGATGTGTGTGCAAAGCAAGTGAAAAGGAAACAACACAGTTCCTTAAATCGGTATTAAAATGCAACTGTTCCGCCTGACACTTCAATTTCTGAACATGATACAGCATGAGAATGTGTGGCTGCGCTGAACAAGCCACTCAGCTTCTTTATTCCTGATTTTATTTTCACTATATTAATATACACACATCTAGTGCCTTTGCAGGGAAAAAAAAACAAACAAGTGTTAGGGTAGAATAACTGTGCCCCTCTACTGCTCTCAGCAGTATAAAGCACTGCAGTGAAGGAAGCACTTACATATGTCTGCCAAATAATAGTTGATATGAGTTGGAAGACTTACAAAACAGTAGGTTTTGAATGACACCAGCAACTTAAAGCTATTTGTGCTTATTCACCCTAACATGACACAGCAAAAACACTTCCATTGAGAGTTGACCTTGGAGGAATACTGAAGTGCCTGAAGGAGAACAAGTAGACACAATGGATCCCAGGCTGTAAGAATTCCTCTCCTCACACAAGTTAGGGTAAGACCTTGCCTCCTCCCAAAGCATACCAACGCCTACGGGTGCTTAAGGGACTGAAAGCCCTGTTAATAACACCTTCAAGCTGACAAGCAAAACAAATCAAGATCCTAATGTGCTGACTGTACTGAGCTTTGAATCTCCTTCATTCAGGACTGGTGCAAATATTTCCAGGAGTGTGCATGTGCCAGTAAGTCACCTCTTGGATGAAAGCAGCAGGCCTAAGCCTCATTTCCTCAAGAGGAAAGTGATGCTTTTCCTGAACATACCCAATCCTACCACAGTCCAGGCAAAGGCGATGACTCGCCTTTCACTTCAGGTATATGATTACAGCTGTTGTGGAGCTTCTGGCTCTTGGTTAACTCATCAAACTTTTATTTCACCTTCAGCTTCTAAGAAACACTACCCTTCTCTCTCCCCAGATAAAGGCATGCTGTAGTTATTATTATCTCACTTCATTTAATTTTCAGTAGCTAGTGCTTAATGACACAGTAACAGACAGGTTTCAGCTATTATGAAGAGTGTCTACATTATTCTCTGTGATTCAAACAATAACATGTCAAACCTCTCTCATCCTCCATGAGCTCTCAGTCAGATGTCAATATGGGGTACATGCTTTTCCCTATGAAATATGAATTGCAGGCTAGGAGCCATTTGGGTAGCTGCCCTTTTGTGAACCAATACAGATGTTAGGACAAGACACATGGGAGATCAGAGGAGTCACTCACCACCGATGGGATCTGACATAGGGACAAGCCTTTGGCAGAGACCAAACAAAGGCTGTTTGATTAGCTTTCAGAGGGTTGTAATGCCCTTCCATCCAAGGAAGGATTTCCACTAAAAAAAGGCATGCATGATTTGCACTAGGCCTCCAAAACACAGCCTGGTCCAAATACAGCAGTGACTTCATTCATAAAGGGGGAAAGCATATGGACAGCACTCATAGTGAAAGGAACTTCTGGCAGAAATGCCCATATTGTGCACAAACAAAGCAGCAATACAAAACTGTCAAACAGAAGCAGCTAAAAAAGCACTTTGGAAAGCAAAATGAAGAGATGTCTGAAAATTTCTCCAATACAGAACATATGTGCACAGCAGTGGGCCAGCTCCAGCAGGTAAGTCTACGACAGCATGAAAGGGATGGCTGAAGCAGCACAGGAAAGAGCTGCACTATTTGTCAATAATCCTAATTATATTTACCTAGCCATGATGAATTCATGACTCTGAAATTATGCTCTATAATTTACTATCAGGAGGCCAGAGAAAAAGTGTGCAGCGCCTGTCTTACTTTACTGACCACAATGCACATATAAAGACATGTACACGCTGAGAAAGCTCCAAGGCAAAAGAGAGACACCAGAACTCAAAGAGCTGTTTTTTCTCATCAATTGTTCATTTAGACACCAGCAGAATTCATATACCATAAGGTCAAGGACTATACTGAGTTTAAAGCACCTATTCTCAGAATGATCCTGCAGATTACAGTCTAAGTTACCTACATTGGAATTCAGACACAAATTAATTGTACTCTTTCAATTTTCACAATTATTATTATCTTCCTTAAGACTTGCAGACAAAGGTAAATCATGTGTGTGATTTTAGTCCTTTCTCTGAGTCTGAGTCTCAGTGAAATTACTCACCGAGTCAGTCTAAAGGGAAGAAAAAAAAAAAACCAAACATATTCATCTTTAATTACAAAATTCACTTTCTTGTAATTCACTTAGAAATACTGGAAAATTAAATTCCACATTCAGTTTAAACCAAAATGTTTCCCTTCTCCTGAGATCTGGCCATCACTCATAAAACCCCTTAAGCAACATTTTGTTTGGAGTGGGGACATTTCTCCCACTGAATGCCAGAAATTAATATATTGAGAAAGTGAAAAGGAGACAGTGAAGAAATCTACAAAGCAATTGATGAAATCAAATAATAACAGTCCTAAGCATTACTGCAGAGATATGGTCAGAAAAGGACAACAGCACACATAGAGAAGACAAAGTTATTCAGAGTCACAGCTAAAGACAATGTGATTGAGGATCTGAGGTAATGCAAAGGCTTCCACAAATTCTCTGTGCCCTAGCTAGCAGATGAGATATAGGAGGCATTCCTTTTGCAGATCATCTGCTTTATTCAGAAACATTCTTTTGCATAGTCTCCAAGGTGTTTTGATCAAGCCCTACTTGCTTGAAGAGGATGAGAGGTCACTCACACTTGCTGTCGCGCTGGCAGACGGGGGGATGCTGCTCCCCAGCTGGTGAGCACTGACAGGCAGTGCAGATGGTTAAAAATGTCAATTAGCACAGCGAGACCTGGAAGTGGACATCTGTCCTCACCAGTACTTTTAAGCAGGAGAAGGCTTTCCTGCTGCTACAGGTTTTTATGTGGGTTTTTTAATATTACACATACTGACTTCATTACCGATCCTTAATGCCTTTTGTGTTATTTCTCACTTGTCCCTTAGGTATTGAGTCCTGTGGCAACAAAGAGCATTGCAAATGAAAGTCATTTGAAATATCATTTCTAACCAAAGATATAAACCATCTAAGGAAGTGAAAAAGAACCAGTGAGGACTGAAAAACAAAAAAAAAAACAAAAAAAGAATGAAAATATTAGTTCAATCTGACATCAGACTTCATATGTTACTGGCAATAGAAGCAACCTGCCATCTTACATTCTGTATGACAATAACCCACAGGCTGGATGGGTTTAGGGTCATTTGTCCACATAGGCATGGATATGTTATTTTTTTTAAGTGCTTTTCTGTGTCAAAGCTGAGCAATACTTCTTTGCTCGACCCAAGTGTTTTAGAATGATTAAGCAGATTTAGGTTAAATTTAGATACACAAACAGCATGCACAGGTTTGGGAAATACTGTCAAAATTTATTACTGATGTTTCTAAGAGTTAAAATATTTCTTGAGGTTCCTATTTCCAAAGAAAAATTTGGGGAGAATGTGAGAGAATGAAAGTGATTGCATAGAAAGTATTTTCTACAGTGTTGTGTAGTACGTTAAACGCATTTCTGATTTCATCTGGGAATTATGCTTTTTTGGAGGGAGAAAAACATTAAAAAGCTAGAGAACTGGCACTTAATGAATTTGCTCTGTTCCTTATCTACATCTGTCAGTGATGGAGTGCTGAATATAAAACTACCATTTCAATTAATGCTTGCTGGAAAATTGTCTTTCTCTGACAGTCATCTCCACTGCAACCAAATGGAGCATAACAAACAGTGGCTTTGGTGCTGCAGAAATGACAAAAGCACATCACTGCTAAGGAAACAATTAGGTAAAAAAAAGGTAAAGAGAATGTTTCATGACTGCTTAAATTATGAGATGAAGAATGGAGAACTTACATTTGCACTAATTGTGCAAATTGTGCTGAGGTATTGACTCTCTCTGTACATTTTCTGTCCCAGTCAAGAAGAAAATTTCAAACAGCGAAAACTGTAAACTTAAAAATCACAGCATATGGAGCTTCAAATGCACCCCAAAACAAATGATCAGCAATGGAAATGTAGGCTTCACAGGGGTGGGAAACTGTTGTTGAAGTTAAGACACAGAGGTAACACAACTGTTTTGCTTAGTGGACTACTGACAAGTAGATATGACATGCGCGAGTTCTTCCCATGAGAAAACAGACCTCTATTTTACCCCATGAGCTCCTGTCACCCTAGTCTCAAACTGTCTTCCCAAATGATGAGCATTCCTAGCATCACACTACCTAGGTCTTCACAGAAAATAAACCACAAAGCATCACCTACACAATTATTTCATTTTCTTTGCCTTTTTTTCCACCATTTCATGTATTTCACATTTAACTATAGAACAACCTCTGCCATTACAACCTCTATATAATACTCTAGTGGAACTTGCCCAGGCTGACCAGCTTCCTCATAAATTCTCAGAACTCTGTAATGTGAATTAGAAATATTCACTGCTGTAGTAACACAGAAAATGGAAACCTACAATTTCACTGAATGTTTTAGTGTGATATTATCCTTTGGCTCTGGAAGCTAATTCCTGTGCACTGTTTTGCTCTTCCCTCTTGAAAAAGGTAGAAATGAGAGCAGGTCTTTTTTATTGCACTTCTTCCCCTTCAATTTAAGAAGCGTTGTCTATCTAGTGGCTGAAAGACCTGAAAAAGTCACATTTTCAATTGAAAGGAATAGCTAGTAACTAATAGATTTAGTTTCCAAGATCTGCCTTTAGAAAACTGTCCCTATCTAAGAAACTGGAGAAGGCAAGAAGACATGCACAGTAAACTGTGACTACTGTTATGGTTTAGATCAAATGGTAAGCTAGGTCTATTTTGTCCCTTATGTGTAATGATGCCATCAGACACACTGTCATATAATCCAACATCAGTCTTCATTCATTTTCACAGCACTTTTTTTAAAGAGTATCTAAGTCAAACAACCCCCTGCTTTGGTACCAGGTATGCCACAAAAACATGCATTGCATTAAACCACCTGTTTTACTGACATGAGGTCATTTTTTTTTTCAAACTAAAACATGCATCAGAGATGTGAAACGCAAAGGGAAAATATTCCCACCTGGTATGGATTCCTCTTTGACCTCCCAGTTTTATAATGTATGTTGCTTGGAACATTTTTGGATGCAGTACCTTGAAATCACACTTGGGTCATACTAAAACAAAAGCAGTTGGGAGAATCCAGACCATCAGTATTTAATGAGAGTGTTTACTAGTCACAGCAAGCTGAATTTGAATTTCACTAGTGAGTGAATCTCAATGAATGATAATTTCCTTTTAATCTCGGAACAACAGAACTGTAAAGTGTAATGTATCTCATTACCTGTTTTCATTAATAGCACTTGCTCGCTGTTGTTTACATACATTTTAAGACATTTGTTCAAAAATTAAAAGCCTTTGGAACTACTGAGCATCTAGCAGCTCCTGTGTTACACTGATGGCACTGCTATTTCTATGAGTCCATCTGGCACATCTGCCAACAGACCATTGCAGGATCTAGAACCTCCTCGAGTGAAAAATAACTACCATCCAAAAAGGCAGGGCACAGAAGTGGCAGAACCAGAAAGTTAATTAACTGACTCCATTTCCTCGTTAAACATCCCCCTCTCCACATCTAACACCAACAAATGGCCAAGTCTTCATATCCCACCCTCATGAGTTGTGCCCTGTCTTCAGCTGCCACCCTGCAGGACAGGAACCACACTTCAGCATCTGAAAACCAGCAAGGTGACTACGAAAAATCCTTATGTAAACCTACAGCCTTACAGGCTGCAATCAAAAACAATCACTCAAGTCACACAAAGCACATAAATACATCTCTAAATTCATGACTTCTTAAAAAATAAAGTATCTGTAGAGCTTAACGTTCTTCCTTACACACTTAGGCATCTAGTGTAAATCCTAGGAACAGATCCACAACTTGCACTTCTACAAGACATTTCTCTCAGTCTCTTTCTAGCTATACAAATGCATCAGCAACTTTCAATTTTATGAGGCAGTGAAAGGCTGAAGTTCTTGCCCCAGACAGTTCAGTGGCAGTTCAGAGGAATAAATTCACATCTCCTGGGATTCCTGATTCACACTCAGCTGCAAGATACCATTTATTACTGCCAAGAAGCACTGAATGCTCCATGACATGTTTCATTCATCTCCTCACCTAGCCATTTTAGTTTTACCTCCTCTATCTTCTAACTTCTTCTCCAAGTAAAATTGCTCTGAAAAGAAGCTATTAACCAGGAAAAAAATCATTTACATAAGCCAACAGGAGAACCAGAAACGGTTTCTGATAGTGATAGTAACGTAGCCCCCCCCAAAAAAATAGCCACTCATCTGAAACACATGCTACAATTTCATAACAACCTCCTGACTGGATTCATGTGCAGCACATAACCATGAACCAACAACA
Source organism: Urocolius indicus (assembly GCA_013401255.1). Taxonomy (NCBI): domain Eukaryota; kingdom Metazoa; phylum Chordata; class Aves; order Coliiformes; family Coliidae; genus Urocolius; species Urocolius indicus. The sequence goes on from WBNH01002182.1 coordinate 262,764, forward strand.
AGGCAACAGACAAGACATCAAATATTAGAGGAAAGATATGCATCCTGACAAATCGCTAATATTTTTCTTGCCTGAACAGACAACAAAAAACTTTCTGCAAAGGCTAGTAACAAAGCATCCAATGAGTTGAAAGACCAGGATGAAAAATGAGGATTTCTTTCTTACAAATATCCTGCTGTCAGTGGGTGTATGGCTGTCGAGAGGGAAGATAATCATCCTACCAGAAACCACTTCTTCGACTCTTACTCCACTCAGTAATCGTTGCACTATTTACATGTCCCATCTTGGGGGTTGGACTGGATGATCTCTAAAGGTCCCTTCCAACCCCTACCATTCTATGATTCTATGACCTTGTGTACCACAGGCTCCTTGAGATATTTTTCTTTTGTTCTAACTTGATGTAGTATGAAGTACAATACTGTCATTACAGATTCCAGCATGTGTATCCACCACCCAGCTGCCACCCATTACCAACTAGACAGTCATTAAAAATTCTTTGTTACATTAAACACAAATAGCAGTGCAGATCTTCACCTAGCACTAAGAGATGGTTCACCTAGAAATTGTGGAAGTTATTTACAGCACCTAAGCCAGCCAACCCCAAGGCAGCACCCCACAGTTGCTGGGGTACTTGGGGCTGTTCAGCAACATGAACCCTCAGCAGTTTACTGATATTGGGGCTTTTGGCTAGAGACGGAGAGGGAAAAGGGGAATTGTAAAGATTACTTTCTTCCATCCTCCCTTTCCAGGCAGTCAAAGCCCTGAAACAGTTTCTTCAAATATCTCTTTTTTTTGGTTATTTTAAACAAAGCCAGGACTTCTACTCACACAGAATGTAACATTATGATTTACAGTAGACTGCACAAATGCCTCCTGCACAGGCTTCTGTATCACCCACAAAGCTCTGATTTCCTGCTGCAACATCAACATATAAGACAGGACCATTTCAATGAAGCTGACAGAGGGAAATGGTATAAAAAACATGCTGTTATTAAAACATGCCAAGTTATAATATGATTTTTCCAGACAATATGAAATCTTTTCTTGCCCTTAATATTTAAATCACATCAAGTATCCCTGACTATAGTTTAATACACACATGCTGGCTATTCTGTAGGATCAAGCTTGAAAAGCACCAACATATGAATTCAATAATGGCAGAGAAGAGTGACCATTTAAGTTTCATGAAGAAGATTCAATGTTTTAGGAAGAAAAAGAAGCAGGAATGAGTACATAATAGTTTCAAAGTGGAAAGCCTTCCTTAATTAACACACCCTCATAACTTATCATCACCGTTCACTGGACCCTCAAAAAAGCCCAACATATGTATTGCTAGTGGCAACCAGAGAGGACTGAGAGCTAAAAAAACAGACCCTGAAATCAATTTGTGACTCTGTATTGCCGAGCCACAGTTTGAGTAGTGCTGAAGTCTGGTTGGTGCAGAGGCAGCTTCTGCCTGTCTGAGCAGTTAGAGCACAGCCAAGAGAAATGTAAGTCTCCCAACAAATACACCACCAGCAGCCATTGTCCAGAGAGATGCTCCAATTTTATGGCTCTTGTGAGTGCTCACATGAAAGCATCTGCTGGCTGGGAGCTGTGTGTGTGCAGACGCTCCTGTAAGACCCAGAGTAAGTGCAGCCAGACAGGCAAACACCACCAATCCACCAGCAGGACCAGAGAGTGCTACGGACAAGCAGCAGAGCAGGGAATAACATAGGATCTATGCATGGGATCCTCTCCTAGCAGAAGAGAGAGAAAGAAGGGATGGAGTCAGATGTCCACCTGTCCTATGCTCAACAGTGAGTATAAGCAGTGACACTGAGCCTGGAGACTCCTGCTGCTGAGTAACACCACAACAAAGAAACCCACAATTACAAAAATAGCTGCTAAACTGTCTACTGTTCATAGGTGACAAAAAGCCTTCCACTTTGATTTTTCCCATCTCTTATCACAGTACAACTCCACATCACTTGGTTTGGAACTAAAATGTTACATTCAAAGGACATACACATCAATGAAACGTCCCAGAAACTGAGGTCATCTGACAGGAACTCAATACAGCTGAACAGATACTAAGGAGAGCCAAACTGCCATACGCTTTCATGCTGTTGTGGCCTAGTCTGACTAACGACTTCTCATGATTTTCTCTTCAATTCTATAGAGCATGTCCACTCGGGTTGACAGTCATGGTAATCTGAGAAAGGAAATGCAACTGGGAAAGCATGGCCAGAGAGAGGAAGACATTATGCAGCTGAAGACACATTAGACAACACTTTCAAGTCAGTAGAGCATCGGGCTCTTATACAGCATCCCAAAAGTCCCATGCATCTATCTCTTTATATGAAGGATTTTTGCTGTTATTATTTGTCACTGTAATCACCATAGGTTCTTTAGTATAAGCAGTTCCAAGGGTCAATGTTCATATTTATTTGATGAAGCCTATTGGAAAGGTTAAAAGTAACACAGCATAACAACATATGCTCCCATAACAACAACAGCATGGAAAAGAGGTGTTTTTCTACATGAGGCCAGGAATTCGTAGGGTAAGGTAGCTAATTCCTCATAGAGAGGAATAACACAAGAAAGAATCTTATGTTCTGAAGAAAGAGACACATTTTTCTGATGTCTGTAAGTGAGCCAAAATGAAAATATCAAAACCCACTTTGCAGAGTCTGCTTCCATAGCATGATCCTTCCCCACTCTCATGTAAGGAAAAACAACAAATAAACCAGATAGCAATGAGCTTTTTTTTTTTTTTTTCCTGAGGTGTTACCTCCAAGTGCTGCTGCTTGGCAACTCTTCTTAATTTCATTGCTATCTTTGTCAGCATCATCTGCTTTTCCTGTGACTAATGTCAGCTTGTCAGATACACAGCAACCGTACTCACTTCAAGCTGTGCCTTTGCAAGAGGCAAGGCATTTGTATAGAGTGTCTCATGCTGCTGTGTGTTATCAAGATATCTTTAAAAAGTGAGAACACTGAAGAAAACAAAGTGCAATGATCATTATGTCATCTGCAAGCAACGTTAAATGCCACTATCACTCCTGCAAGCAACAGCAAGATCACTTAAAACAATACCCTACTCATGAGGAGTCAGTAAGATACCAAGATGCTTTTTGAGCATCTCGTTGCTCAGGAACATTAGAACAGTTAGACCTTTGAAACCCCTGACATAGCAGTCACACTTGTTGTGGTTACTGTTACCTGCCTAACACTGTTGCACTTATCATTAACCATTTGATCCTTCCTCTTCATAAATGAGTGGGACTCACTCTTTAGATAATCATCTGCCCCTTCCCTGGACTTCAGTACTACACAAACTTGGAGGAACAACAGAAGTGAATGAAGTTGTAAAATTTCATCCAAAGGTGCCAACATGAATACTATTATGGTGAACAACTGAACACAGGTCAAGTTTAGAGTCACTGAGCACTGGTAAGTGAGCCAAACAAGCTCCTCACTGCCCCACTTGTGTGCAGAAAAGATCGCAGAAACATTTATGTTGGAAAAGATCTTTAAGATCATCAAGCCCAATGATGTCAAAAAAAGTCTCAAGATTTTTCAGTCTTCTGGTAAATTCAGTTCACAAAAGCTGCCTAGGTGTAAAACAGATGTAATGGTATTCCTCCACAGTTTTCAGCATTACATGAAGATAATAAAAAAATGATCATGCCAAGAGATGCCTTTTTCAATACTGTGACAATGTATTCTTGACTCCTGACCTATTTTTCAATGATTAGTAAATACAAACTGTGGACAAAGTAACTCCAAGATGTACTGTGGGATGTAACATTATTTTCTTCTTATATGCACATGCAGCAGAACTCCATTAGGAACACAACACCCACAGAAAACTTCCTAATTTAGCCCACTAAAAACCCTAAAGAATAGACTCTCTCATGTGAAGCACATATTGTCAATCACCTTGATTAGCCCTCAACATAACTAACCTAATCTGTATGCAATAATCACTACTGAAGTTCACCAGCTTCTCTTCCAGTGCAAATCAAATAATAAATGAAATTATCAAGCAACTACCTTCAGGAAGGTGATCTCTATACACAAGAAACTAGCCTCACTTCAAAAATCCAGTGCTAACAGAAATATTCTAGAATATATAAGACTTAAGGTTCGCTTATGAGTTTCTTCTACAAATACATGGTGCACCTTGCTAGCCTGTTTTTTACTCATAGAATCATAGCATACTGGGGGTTGGAAGGGACCTTTAGATGTCATCTGGTCCAACCTCCCTGCAGAAGCAGCTCCCATCTAGATCAGGACACCCACCATTTAGATACTTGTAAATATTAACGAGATCTCCCTGAGCTCAGTCTCCTCCAGATTAAACAGCCCCAGGTCCCACAGCCTTTCCTCATATGAAAGATGCTCCAGTGTCCTGATCATCTTGGTGTCCCTGCACTGGCCTCTCTTCAGCAGTTCCCTGTCCCTCTTGTGCTGCCCAGAACTGACACAAGACTCCAGATGAGGCCTCACCAGCACAGAGCAGAGTGGAACAGAACCTCCCTCAACGTGCTGCCCACACTCTTCTTGATGCCCCCTGGGATGCCATTGGCTTCTTGCCCATGAGGGCACGTTGCTGGCTCATGGTTAGTTAACGAGCTCACTCGTTACTGAATGTGTGACTTCCATTGATATCATGTAGAAAACTGAGACTCTGACCATCATCTCATCTTGAATTTCATCGCTGACGTGGAAACCCTTTCAGTCACGTAGGAGCATTCAAAGAACTAGAGCTACCGGTTTTGGTCAGTTAAAACCCTTGGAAATGGCACGTAACAGAGAGAAACATAAGACAGAAACAGCAAGCTTTAAGAAAAACCAAAAAAAAAACCCCTAAGCACCCTGGGTGACTTCAGATCCGCAACCCTGTTCTCATTGATGAAGCATGACAGCCTAACAACCATCCTTGGGATGCTTCAGTGTGGAAACCAAAATCCCATTTTCTTAATGTCCCAAAAATAACCCCTACAGTTACTAATCAGCCTTCATTATACATATGGAAGCTTAAGGTTTTATCTCAAATGTGTTCTCAGATTAGAAGTCATTTAATAAATGTGTGGCTTTAACCATTTTCCTCACACATCAGCTACCTATGTCTACATTGTACCAGCCTTTTCTATTTGCTTTCAGCCCATTAATTCATTGCTTTGCTTAATCCAGCTCAACTAGGAAGTGGCACTCTTAATCCAAAATAAGAACATCCAAACAAAGAGTTAATCCATAACAGTTAGCCAGGAATAGATGTTCTAGAATGAACACACAGGCTGTAAATCCCTTAGACCAAGTTAGATTTAGACCACTTTCACCTCAACTTCTCAAAGCTGCTGCTAGAGACACATGCCTCCTCATACCACAGTAATTGCAAGATGGCTGTTTGGAGTTGAAGCCACACAATTTGACAGTTTACTTTGTCAAATTAAAAGCAGATTCACGTAAATGGAGAAACAAAAAGATCACAAGTCAGAAAAGAAGCAAAAAGAGATGAAAGAAAAGCAGCAAAATCCAATGTACTTAGTAGACAAAAATGGAGCAGAACTCAATGCAATCAAAGACTTTCTCTGGGTAACACAGGGGTACAGATTTGGATAACTACTGCTTAGGGACTTCACTGCATTCTTTACTTTGAAACAGATGGAAAAATGAAATTATCCCAGCTATGCTTGCCCCAAGAAAAGGAGCATTTAAAACATTTACTGGACTTAATCTGGAGGTATCAGCTTGTCCTCTTACTAATTTTAATTGGAAATCTTATTTTTACTTTCACATTTTTCTCTTTTGGTAGGAGAGTAGGCTTATGTTTGCATAGTTTCTTAGCTGGTCAGCTTGTTTGTCTTGTATGGTTCCCGCTTCACACAAAAGGTTTTGGGGAAAATTAGGCCAAATTCAAGGTAAGGTTGGTGTCCAAAATGTTATGGAAATTACTACTAGCCAACTGCTACACAAATATTACACAACAGAAGTCTTCCCAAGTCCTTTTCAATGGCTGTTGAAAGCAGCATGATAAGTAATTTCATATTTCTATTGAAGCTCAGGTTTCCAAGTTCATAGAATAGAAAGCATTGGAATAAATCTTTCTTAAATAGCAGAAACAAGAGATTACTTTCCTAAGAAAAACTGTTTTGGGAAACTGGCAAATCTACCTAAACCTCAGAATGTTCCAGAAACATAAGACTATGACTCAAAAGCATTTTGTTTTCTGTGCAGCCATTTTGCTTATAGCTGCAATGCAGCATTCTCTGCAGGACTGTTCATCACACTTAAGGGATAAAATGACCCAAGTGCCTACTCTGTTCCGTCATTATTCATTAATGAAGAGACTGGGCCTAGAGGATTGTCATTGCAAGACTAAAAAAAACAACAGGTTCATTAAGACATCCCTTAAGCATGACACACATTAACACTAAACAAGAGGCAAAGACATGAAAATCAGACACACTTGCAATGATGCTTTAGCAATATTCAGACAATGTTATCGGTTTAAATCCCACTGATAACATACTATTAGATCACGACATCATTTCGATGAACACAGAAAGTGCAAACACCTTGAAATAACAGGGCTAAGGATGAAGTCATCCCTCTGAGTCAGACATCTTTAATATGCATCTGTTTTTTTACAGGTTACATAAATGATGAGCAGAGATGAACTCAGTGGTCACGCTGAAATATTCAGGATGCTAAAAGGCAGGCTTGAGCATGTGTGTGTGTGTTGTCCTCATTCTGCTGGCCGTTCTGTTAAACAGGTTTCTGTATTTCCCTGTCTCCCTCTGTGCTTCTTATCCCTATTGCTCTTCCTGAAAAATCATTTGAAGAGATCTTCCCCTCTGCATCTTTTTCCACATTCCTTGTTTTCCCCTTCTTTTTATCTCAAAGAAACCAATGCCACTGATAAACATCAGACAGTTCTGCGTTTCTACTGCTCAGCATAGTCTTCACTCTCTCCTTGAAACTTCTGAACCACTTTAGGGAATTTGCCTGTCCTTTGAAGCTTACAACTGTTATTTCACATTATATGCCTGGGGAAGTGGGGGGAGGTGTTTGTCTGTTTACTTTTGTTATCAGAGAGAAGCATGACAAAAAGAAAGTAAAATTTGGGGAGATCATGCAGCAATATCCACACATTGTCAGCACAGACGCCTGCAAAGATGGCCACAGAATATTATAGACTTTGCAGGTTTCTGAATGACACTGAAGGAAAGCCCTTTAAGCAAACAAAATGCTGCCCATGTTGCAAGACTTTTTAAAAAAACCTTAAGAAAAATACTCTATTTGTTTAATGACTATGAAAAAGAACAGCCAACAAACAACTTCAAAAGGAGTTACGTGAGACTTTTAATACCAAGCACTGATACCTCTTTCCATTTTAGAACTTAGAATCATAGAATCTTATCACAGAACCATAGAACTTACTGGAAAAATGAACAATTCCTGCTATGATGGAAACAAGTTTGCACAACATAAAAAGATTCTAGCAACATTAATCTTTTAAATTCCTGAGCTTTGTTTATGTCACAGCTTTTATTTGCAATTAAGCTCAGTGCATGTGAAGTTCACTGCCTGCCAACCCTCAGAGGATTGATACAGCCCAGGGTGGCTAATTCAAGCTCCTTTTACACTGACCTAGCAAACTCTGACCTATTAGACCTGTCTGTTAAAAGTGAGAAGGTATTACAATTTCATTCAGATCTTGATATCTGAGCAACTCATTCAACAAAGGTACCAATTATGTTTGATCCCCTCACCTTTCCCCCTACTTCTGGATGGGACTGATTTGCCATGAAACGGTAATCCTGAGTCATGTTGAATTTGATCGCAGTGACCTGAGATCAAAGGTTCTGAATCTTGAAAATGATCTTTAATTCATCTCTTTGGTTCATTTGTTACAGTTTTAATGCTATAAAAACACAGGCTCTTCATCTAGAGCCAAGCATCTACTGCACTCTTGTTTACATACCCATGAAGACCATCATCTGCACGAGAACGCTTCACCATATCAAAACACCAGATCAGTAAAATGTGGAAAGCTTCCCCTTTCAATGGATGAAGACAGATGATATCACTAACTGATGAAAAACCACCAATCCAGTACACTTAAAATGCTTTTATCTTACAAATAGAAGATTATTTAATAACAATGTTCTGTAACTAACCACATACATCAACTGAGGCAGTCAGCATCTAACCACAACCAACACAGACCAGTTTGCTCAAAACAACAATGAAAAATGATGCTTTGAAAGCACATTGGTTGTTCGATTCACTAGTTGCCTCACTAGAAAGGACTTTGCCTGACTGCAGCATTAGGCACTTACTGCATCTGACTTCACTGAACACATAGCTCACAGCAACAGCACAAAACTCTCCAAATCCTGATCACGTAATGAATGATGGTAAAGTCGCAGGACTTGAGGCTTCAGCAACAGCCACAGCAAGATCCTGTACATGCCCATGGCACAATACCAGTGCTGATACCTGTGGTGTCTCAGCTTACTGGTTAACCATCAAAAACTCGAGTTGGATATATTCTGTCACCTTGTATTTCCAACAGAAGTGAAGATGCAGATTTCTCCAGGACTGTGTTACTTTGTAAACACTTAATTTAGAGCTCAGTCCTGCTTCTGAGGTAAGCAGCAGCTTTGCTGCAGGAGTAATCAGTTCAGAGTCCACTCATGCTGTCCAGTGCTGACTGCTGCCATGTCTCCTGCTGCTCCCCTTCCCTCTGCATTCTGCACTTGCTGCGACTGGCACGTCACAGAAACCAGATGCAATTGCTAAGTCGTAAATCATATTTTAAATCTTCTTAAACATTGAGGAAAAAAGTCAATGTCAGACTGAGGCACTTAATAAAGCTCTGTATCAGCTACTCACTTGGAAATTCTTTTTCCTTATCTCCAAGGTGTTTTCTTCTGCTGTGGTATTCCACATTCGTAACATGCTTTCTCCTTGGCCCTGAATCCAGGCTGCATCTGCTGTGGTTTATGCCATGCCACTTTGTGTAACATCATAGCATCTAAATACAACATTTCAACAGGGAACCGCATCTAAACATTTTGCTTTTGTTGATTTTTAAGAGGGTAGCTTCACTACCATGGCCTCAGTTTCTTACAGTCAGATTTCTTGAGGCTGAAAACAGTCAGACTGGTCTTGAATCCTGCCTTTATCCAGCTGCTGCCTTCAACACCCTTGGGTTGTCCTTGAAACGGCTTTCTGCAGCCATGACTCACTCTGCTACAGCACTAGTCTTGCTGTCACAAAACTGAGCTGCAAGAGTGTTAATCACAGAGGGACAGCGCAGTGTGAAAGGGACAACAGGGAGATTCCTGGGGCATGAGGAAGGAACACCAAGCAATCAGATCAGTGTTCTTGCTGTTTAAAAACAAAGCAAAATGGTATCTACCGTTCAATTTTCCAGGGTTCAAAGTGCTCTCTCAATTCACTATTTCATTTATGTGTAGGAAAAAATAGTAGAGGCCACCTTTTGCCTTACAAATAATCACTTAAAGGGAGAAAACTGCACAACTAGAAGTACTGGAATCATATGCATATTAGGAGAAAATAAGGACTTGTGAACAGGCAGGTAATTAAGTTGTTTGCAGGGCACTTTGCTCTTCACATACTACATCACTTGTATGTAACTGACTGGATATTGGCTCTTCAGAAAGAAACTCCCATAATATTGTACCATGTTTCTGGCAACTTTAGGGTATAAATTTCAAAATGGTATAAAATAGAGGATTAAATGTTCCTGTGCTACAGTAGATCATGAGGATTTGTTTCAATAGCAAAATTTTGACTAGAATTTGCCTTCGGAGAGACTAAGCAAGGTGTCTGACAGCTGTAATTCCAGGAACAACAAAACAGGATACTTTCTTGAACCTATTTGTTTACTTGAAGACCATGCATGGTCATTAGGGTGTTTGATTCCCAATAAACAGTAATAATCTGTGATCTGTGCACTATCCTCTAAGCTTCTCTTATTCTCTCCCTTTCCCTATGTCCACTCAGGATTTATAAATTATGATTAGATTCTATGATTAGATGTTAGTCCAGTGTCTAGCACAGTGGGGATTTCAGCTATGGATTCAAGATCAGCAAAACACAAGCACACCTGAAAAATAAAGCAATGTACATCTGTTTGGCACATCCCATGCTACATGCAAGTCTGGCTAGATATCCCAGTTCACTAATTTTCCCTGAAATTCACAAGCAAAAGTGGTACAAAAGCCAAGTGTAAAATATATCTTTTTCTCTGCACATCCTAAGGTCAGCTCCTGAGCCAGCCAGGCATTCTTCCAGCTCCTCAACACAGTTACACAAACAGCTGTGCTGACACTGAAAACCAGTGGCAGCAAATAGCTGGGAACTAGAGTAGTTGGCAACAGCCACAGCTGAAAGCATCTAAACTGCTAAACAATACTTTTAGCATCAACACAGAAGTCTCCAAACGGTATGTTTACAAGCACCTATCTCACATAGTATCAGTGCTATGAAAATGACTGAAAAGTATGAAGTTGTGGCACTAACCACAGGTTTACATATTAATGGTCTGTACAAAACCCAGCCGTGGTCAAAAGGTTCTGTTTATCCTCATAGCAAGGACTGTTTATCCTCACAGCAAACGCAGCCACACACTTACAGTTCTAATGTTTGCATAACATGATGCTCAAGTTATTAACAGCAGAATGCTTCTGCACCCTACATGCCTATGTATCTCCAATGTTTGGCTTTTCACAAATCTCAGGAAGCTTTATATCTGTAAAAAGAAGCTGAAACTCATGGACATGGATTACATTATGTTTGTACGATCAGTGTCATAACACAAATCAAAAGTGTTTATTCTGGCTTAACTCACATAGACCTTCAACATAATTATCCCTTTATGTAGACAGAGACAGAAAGAATATACACAAATGTGAGAAACGTGTCAGGGATGCCACAGTGATGATGCAAGGGAAGGTGCAAATTATTTATATCCACACCGACCAGAAACATGAAACACAAAGTGGAGACACAGAGCTGTGGCTCAGACCCAAAAGCTGTGTGTGTGAATGTGGTAAAACACAGCCAACTGCACCTAATGTCTATTTTCTTCTTTTTGTAAACAATACTTGCACAAAAAGATAGGATATCTTTACAATAAAGGAACAGACTGTACTGGAAACACATCTCCAGAGGATGGAACTGCCCAGATGGCTTATGATGCCACGGCTCATTGTCAGTAAATCGATTTAATGCAGAAATCTAATGGAGTCTAGTTAGAATTAATGGACAAGCATGAGAAGGACGTGTCTGCATGTTTTTAAAGCTCTCATTTCTAACATGCAACACAAAATTAAGGATGAGTAAAAGATACTGTTTTTGTGGGCATGCTGGATTCAGTGTGGCACTTCTGTTGTTGGGGGTTCGTTGGATGGAAAGGATGTAACTGCTTTTGAAACTCTCAGAAAATTACATGTAATCTACCTTCCAGTGATTTCTAAAATTATATGCAGTTGAAAGAGCACATTAAAGGTCTTTTACTTTGCATCTCTTCATGCTATAAATCTTCTGATCTGGAAGAAAAAAAAAGTGCAAAAGCGTTCTCTTTAAATACTGTCAGAAGATAAAGAGCCACGGACTTTTGGATCTGAAGTTGAGAAAGTAACAGACATGTAGACAGGGATTTAAGTAACTGTGGTAGTATTTTAAATGTTGTAGGGTGTGGGTATTAATTTATATCTCAAGATAATTCTTAGTTCAGTTCTAATGCAGATTTGTAATGATTCTGCTGTTTAGCAGCCTATTCTTGCTCATGCTCACTTCAGCAACTCTAAGGTGGCAAAGAGTTTCAAAATCAGGTGACAATATTTCTTTTTCTTGAAATGCCACAAGTGACCTGGCCTTCCAAATGTTGTTTATTGCTAGCAAACTAACAAAATGTATGACCCTCATGAATTCTTGGCAGTTTGCAACGCTTAAAAAAAAAAAGTCAGAAGATACCACAGAGATGGTTATATCCAGATTTAATTAAATGTTTTTTTCACATGTGATAAAAAAAGGCATAGTCTGATCTAAACCATATGTCCTGGTTTAGGCCCATCAGGGAACAAAAGAACACGATTAGCCTCAAGTACTGAAGACTTAAGGATTGCTAAAGGGCAGGGAGAGCTTAATTGCCGCTTAAGGTGCAGGACAAAACACACCAGGCTACTCGGCTTGGGGAAGAAAATTGAAAATAATTTAATACCAACTAAAGCATAAAACCCCAAAACAGAACCAAAACAAAACAACACAGAATGGTACAGA